>JAJOZX010013130.1:0-69294 GCA_023014485.1 Bathynomus jamesi
CTTTCGTTGAATGTTGATAGAATTTGAATTATTTGATATTTTAGTCTGAAAACTTGTTTGCATATAGACAAATACATCAGTTTTATTGCGTAGAAGTTTTATTAAAAATTAAATGACTGAAATTTAGGGTATGTGCGGTCATACGGATAAATTTCCCGATCGTACAGAGCAGGATAAATTAGGTACATGATCGATTAATTGTTACACAACTATTATTATCACGTATACATTACAATAATTACCAAAATCGTTACAAACAATTGTAAAAACTATTTTGGTTACAATTAATGAATTACATAACTATATATCTATATACGTAACAATGGCATGAAAAGAAAAGACAGATAGGTCAATTTTCTTTCACAAACACAAAAAAAGGTTGAATTAAATTCTTAAATTACATTTTCTTAAATTACAAAGGAAAAGTTGAATTCAATTGACTGCATTGAAAACTAACTTGGGACTTGAAATAAAAATGACTTGGGACTTGGAATAAAAATGACTTGGAATAAATCTCTGACTTCAAGTAAAACTCTGACTTGAAATAAATCTCTCTGACTTGAAATAAATCTCTCTGACTTGAAATAAATCTCTCTGACTTCAAGTAAAACTCTGACTTGAGCTCTATCAAGTATTCTGATACTGAAAGTGAAACTGACTTGAACTCTTATCAAGTAGTATCTTGAAACTGAAAATGAAACTACTGACTTGAACAATTATCAAGTAGTATCTTGAAACTGTAACTTGAACTCTTATCAAGTATTCTTGAAACTTAACTGTCTAACTTGAAACTGCTTCAAGTATTTCTATAAATCTCTAAACTCTCTCTAAACTCTGTAAACTCTCTCTCTCTTAATTTGCAAGTCAATTCAATTCAGTAATTGAAGAAAAATTTGCAAACAAAAAAGATAAAAAAAGGTAAACAATATTTCACTCTGGTATTATTATGTTTGGTACATAAAATAAAATTATTCTATACTCAATATAACAGTGAAAATAACTCTGAAATTAACTCTCTGAAATTAATTAACTCTGTTACAATTAACTTCTGTTACAATTAACTTCTGTTACAATTAACTCTGTTACAATTGTTTCACTAAAAAAAAAGTATCACTGGTGTCTGAAGTGTTCACTGTGTTTTGTGTTAAATTCTGGCTCCATACTAAATATTAACTGTTAATAGTACTGATTTTTTTTTTCAAGTGTTTATAAATTTCTTAAAAAAAAACAACTCTTACTTAACAAGATTCCTACGGCGAAATCCTTAGAGACGTGTCCTGAAGACGTCTTGCTGGCTACTTGTTCCTGGATGAAAACTAGGCGTGAAGAACTTGGAGTCGTGACACACCGGTCAAGGGTGGATGTTACGAACTAGAAGTCGTGACACGCCGGTCGACTGGTTTTATCCTGATGCAGGGTAATTTCTATTCTTGGCCAAAGAGTGGCCTCTTCTTAAAAAGCTTCTTAAAGTAATCTTCTTCTTAAAGTAATCTTCTTATTATCCTGATGCAGGGTAATTTCTATCTTGGCCAAAGAGTGGCCTCTTCTTAAAAATCTTCTTGTTAAACAACTTCTTGTTAAACATCTTCTGGTTAAAATCTTCTATAGATCCTGGTAAAGGGTCTCCACAATGTTAGAATCCTCTTCTTAAAATAATCTTGATAGTAGGGTCGCCAATTTTTGTTTATCCTGGCAGGGTCGCCAGTTGTTAACCCCCCCTTTATGGCCCTGAGTCGGTTCGGATTCGACGGGGGGGTTCTGGTTCGGAGGCAAGCAACGGATGTTTCTTCTTTATACTTTTCTATAATTCTTTCTAATTCTTTTCTCTCGCTTATTAATTCTTCTCTTTTTATAATTATCGACTTTTCTTTTATAACTTGTCGACTTACTGACTGAGTTCCTGCAGAGAGCACGGCTCGAAGGAAAAGATAAAAACTTCTTAAAGTGTGGTTTACTTCTTAAAAATTACAGTTGGTACTCTGAATTACAAGGGGTAGAGGTTCGACCTCTTTCGACCATGGCTCAGGCCGGAATCTAAAAATACTTAAGTTAAGGAGGCAAGGGGCCTCTGCCCCCTCCTAATGAGGTGCTAATCTGAAGTACAACGATGAAGTGCTAATCAGAAGTCTAATGCAGAAGTGCAATAAATGAAGTCTCTAATCGAAGCGCTAATCTGAAGATGGTCCTAATTTTACAAGTACATGCATAATATAGTCTAATGTTTGGGGGAGACAATCGAAGGTTAAGTTTCCCCCTTTTTTTAAATACATGATCAGATGTTTTTTTTTGGAAGATTTCAACTAAAAAGAATAAAAAAAATAAAAATAAAAAAGAACAACTATCGCTGATTCTACATTCCTGAAAGCGATATAATTTCGTATTAGCACATAAGCACAATTTTGAGTACATGACTGAGTACGTATTAATTTTGGTTCATTACAATTACGATTACAATTACCAATTAATTCATATTCACTCATTGTTTAATTACACTTCTATTAAAGTACATTACATCAATTACATTATATTAAAGGATTACATTTAATTACAATTTTAGCAAATTGTTAATTGACATATCTACTACTGAAATAATCTAAATAGGTGATACCATTGATATAATGAAGGGGAGTTAACCGTGTTCTATAATTTAAAGGGGATTAACAACAATGTTATATATTTATAGTTAACAATAATTACGCCAAATTATGTTAAATAATATTAGAACCTGGTTGGTTATCAGAGTTTGAAAGTCTAATTAGCCAGCGATGAGGAAAGCGGAGGAAAATACGATATTTTTTTAATTGGAAGTACACGGATATTTATGATAACGTAATACATAAGTAATACAGAATTTGAATGACAGTTAGGTAGAAATAGTAAGTACAAGTAATGAGAACGGGGATAACTATGTGACGTAAGCCGATAACGAACTAGTGGCCAGGCAGAGAAACAATACAGTATATTATAATAACAAACACATAATATAACATAACACATGATAATGTTATAAATTCGAATCAAAGCGAAAGGAGACTTTTTAACTTTGAGCGTTCGAATTCTGCTGTGATGAGCGGAATTTCGATAATTTAATCTCAGCATTTTTAATATCTTGCGAGGGTTGAACGCACTTGAAAGTAAATATGAAAAAAATAATACGAGAACGTTTTTTCGCGTTCTCGAACGAAACTTCGCGCCTCACAAATTGACACGAGTGAAGATGATTATTTAATAAAAATTACATACGATAATGGTCAAGCTAAAATATGGACGTATGGGGGCGGGGATGAGATGTAAGACAATTCATAATTAATTATAATAACTTTTATAACAAATGGAAAATGGATGATGGATACGACTAAACCATAGAAAGGGTAGATCGTAGGGTTGTGACATGAACAAAAATAGGAAGCTACAAGTAAAATTATTATCCAAACTCGCGTTAAGCGATTTTGGTTCTTATGTAAAAATGGACAATGAATTCATATAATGATGGTTAGGAATTGTTCATTGTTCACTTTTTACATTACTCTCCCCTTTTAAAAATGATATTTATACAATAATTTAATAGGTACCATTAATACAATACAAATGAGAAAATAACATCCTAACAGGGTACCATTAATACAATACAATGAGAAAATAACATCCTAACAGGGTACCATTAGTTACAATACAAATTTTATACAGAACGATTTCGCGTGGTCGAGTACAATGCAGAGTATCCAAATTTTTAAAATGACACTTGCTTACAAAATATTTAAAAAAAATCAAAGATTAATACTTTAATTTAGATAAACAATTAAGCTAGACAAAGAATGATATTGTAAAATTTTTAGCAAAATTTTATTTTTCTGTGGGAAAAATTATGTACATAATGAATAGAGTAGATAAAAGGGAAAAACGTAAATCGTACAATCTATAAACTAATTTTTATTGACTAGTGTAGGTAAAAATAGAATTACGTAATGGATGATGTATAGACCTGTGGTCTAGTGTGTATTTTTGTGTACTAGGTATAAAGTGTGTAGCTGATAATTTCGAGAGACAGATTTAGCTGATAGGATTGTTAAATTAACTGTATAAATGCATGAATGCAAAATGCATGAATGCATGAATGCAAAAATGATTAAGACTAAATCGCATAGTTGGCACTTACGTAATGAAATAGTTTTATTGTGATATTCAATGATTTTAGCGTGAGGTTTGTATATATAGTATATATAGTGTGCATGCATTTCTATTGACTGTTGTAGGTACAAATCGAATTACGTAGTGGATGATGTATAGACCTGTGGTCAAATGTGTATTTATGTTTGTTGGGTACAAAGTGTGTATCTGATAATTTCGAGACAGATTTAAATTCGACTACTAAAATTCATAACCATATACTGTAGTAGTATGTCAATTTGGCTATAATTTTCGTTTGATACCTTACAAATGGTACAATAACAATTTAAGGACAGTTACTCATGATTAATTGAACAAAAGAAAAATAAAAAATACAAATTAAAAATATGAATCAATTATGCATTTCAATGAGCTAACATAATTTTTTTATAATATTCTTAAAAATAAAAGTAAATCGAGCCATAGATGAGTTTCGACTAAGAATAAAAAGTTATTGAAATGGAAGGGAAGCATTTCGAACAATCTTTTCTTTTAATAATTTCAATTAAATTTTATATTAAAAATTATTTTCAGATAACACTAGGCAACAAATTTCAACTTTTCTTTTGTTACAGACACGTGAACTACTGATTCCTACTAAAGCGGTGATGCTGATTTCAGATCTGATATCAAAATTTCTCTATCACGTCCAGATTTTGTGTAACCGAAAACTCCTATTTTTCATTTTTTTTTCTCACCCGCTTCTATTACGAAAGCCGTCTAAGCTACTTTTCCGTGCCACGTTTTATGTTAAGCATACTTAAATAATTAGTGAACAGGGATGTCTTTCCTCCTTTATTCTGGCTTAAGACAGAGAGCGGAATTCCGCTGGCGGAGTTACCACCCCTGCGCCCAACCATCCACCCAAAGCGCGTTAGTATTTTGTTGTTACTACTGAAAGGCAAATTCCTGTTCTTAAGTGAAACTTTGGTGTGTCCTCTTCCTTTGTCGCTTGTAGGATGACGAGCTCTCCTTCTGCAGGAACCAACAATAATCTCCCATCATATTTGGGTTGAAATTACCTTGGTATCTGTTTTCCATAACTGAGATCTGTTGGTGGAAGCGCTCACCATGCTCGTCACTTACAGCCCCAAGGTTGGCCGGGAAGAAGTCAAGATGAGAATGTAAAAAATGAATTTTCAAAGACATTCTGCATCCCATTATTTCATAAGATTTAAGCATGTTTTCTACGAGTTTACGGTGGTTTTCAGCTTTGTGGTTTCCAAGAAAATTTTTGACAACTTCAACGAAAGATGTCCATGCTCCTAGTCCATTCTCATTTAGGTTAGATGGAAACGATGAGTCGTGGATGACACTGCGGATCTGTGGTCCAGTGAAAACTCCAGCTTCTAGCTTAGCATCTGTCAATATTCCTTTGAATTTATCCTTTAAATATTGGAAACCACTACCTTGATGATCCATACCCTTCACGAAATTTTTCATAAAGCCAAGTTTAATGTGAAGTGGTGGAAGATGTACTTTCTGAGGGTCAATAAGTGCTGGGTGTTTCACATTGTATTTACCAACAACATGTTCAGTTCTAGATGGCCAATCATGTTTTTGTAGTGGTTCTTGTCATCTCTGCTGTTCCATAGACACAAAAAGCACATATGCTTTGTGTAGCCCAACTGTAACCCAAGAAGTAATGATACAACTTTAAGGTCGCCACAAATATTCCATGTGTGGTCCTTATATTTGATGAGTCTTAGCAGCAGTTTCATCGATTCATAAGTCTCATTAAGGCCAGTGGCATGTGCTACAGGTATTGAAGGTTTTTCATTGCCGTTGTGCAGTAATACAGCTTTAAGGCTAGCTTTACTAGAGTCAATGAACAGTCTCCATTCTTTTGGATCATAGCGACAGCCAATCCCTTGCATCAGACCACTGATATCGTGGCAGAAACAAACGTTTTCTTCCTGTAAGTAAATTGATGAAAACTGCAAATGGCGATGGCGGAAATGGGAAACTTTGGTGTTTGGTTGGAGAAGATTAAATTCTTGAAGTCTTGAACCAAGCAACTCTGCCTTTTCTTTTGGTAATTCCAAATCGCGCACTAAGTCATTTAACTCCGCTTGACTTAACAAATGTGGGGAAATATTTGCATCTGGAACATATATGCCATCTTTCCCTGTTTCTATATCACTAGCAGAATCTTCAGATGAACTGCTGTCTGTTATCGTTGCTGGTGGAACTGGTGGTGGATTTGTTTCATCATGTGGTACTGGTTTCATTGCTGATTCGCAGTTTGGGTACGTGATCTTTGATTTGTTTTTCTTTGTGAAACCAGCAATCTTTGTCAAACAAAAATAACAATCATTGAAGTGATTTTTCGGCTCACGCCAAACCATGGGGACTGAGAACGGCATAGCTTTTCTTTTACCATTCATCCAAGCTATTAACATTGCATTGCACTGTGCACAGCAAATATGTGGTGCCCAGTCCCTCTGTTGGTCTCCTAACTTACAGTCAAAATAACACTTGTAGGCAAGTTTAATCTTTGTTGTTATGTTTCTACGTTGTGGCTTAGGTGTATATTGTCCACAGACAAAGCAGAAGTTGTCTGGGTGATTTACACAAGCACGTCTATTTGATGCCATTTTGAATTACCATACATTATCTGAAAAAACGTAGAAAGTAATTATTACGATGTGCAAAATAAAAAGAAATACACACCGTAGTACAAAACAAATGCTATAAAAACACACAAGTCACCACAACCTGTCACTTGCTCATCAGCAGAGAGCTTCAACAACCGTTCTGCTTGACTGTCACGTAGCGACTGACCGTTGGGCCGTTGCCCGTTACTATGCTCTTGACTCAGTGTTGCCAACTCGGGATAAATTTTATTTATCAAAATTGTTCGAATTTGTATATAGTTGGCAAAAAAAATTGCTTTAACCTTGAAAAGCAAGTTTCATATTACTGGCATTAAGCCGATTAAAACCAAAATCTGGACGTGGTAGAAAATTTTACTAAAAGTGATTTGCATTTTACACAAAATCTAGACGTGATAGAAAAAATCTAATTATAGATTTGAAATCAGCATACCGAAATTAGCTAGGAGAACCTATTTGGTCTTCTGTAACAAAATCTTTGTTGCCTAGTGTAATAAAAGAAAATATTAAAAAGGTTTAATAATTTTTGCCTGTTAAGTACAAAAATTATACACTTTCGTGGAATGTTGATAGAATTTGAATTATTTGATATTTTAGTCTGAAAACTTGTTTGCATATAGACAAATACATCAGTTTTATTGCGTAGAAGTTTTATTAAAAATTAAATGACTGAAATTTAGGGTATGTGCGGTCATACGGGTAAATTTCCCGATCGTACAGAGCAGGATAAATTAGGTACATGATCGATTAATTGTTACACAACTATTATTATCACGTATACATTACAATAATGACCAAAATCGTTACAAACAATTGTAAAAACTATTTTGGTTACAATTAATGAATTACATAACTATATATCTATATACGTAACAATGGCATGAAAAGAAAAGACAGATAGGTCAATTTTCTTCTCACAAACAAAAAAAGGTTGAATTAAATTCTTAAATTACATTTTCTTAAATTACAAAGGAAAAGTTGAATTCAATTGACTGCATTGAAAACTAACTTGGGACTTGAAATAAAAATGACTTGGGACTTGGAATAAAAATGACTTGGAATAAATCTCTGACTTCAAGTAAAACTCTGACTTGAAATAAATCTCTCTGACTTGAAATAAATCTCTCTGACTTGAAATAAATCTCTCTGACTTCAAGTAAAACTCTGACTTGAGCTCTATCAAGTATTCTGATACTGAAAGTGAAACTGACTTGAACTCTTATCAAGTAGTATCTTGAAACTGAAAATGAAACTACTGACTTGAACTCTTATCAAGTAGTATCTTGAAACTGTAACTTGAACTCTTATCAAGTATTCTTGAAACTTAACTGTCTAACTTGAAACTGCTTCAAGTATTTCTATAAATCTCTAAACTCTCTCTAAACTCTGTAAACTCTCTCTCTCTTAATTTGCAAGTCAATTCAATTCAGTAATTGAAGAAAAATTTGCAAACAAAAAATAAAAAAAAAGGTAAACAACATTTCACTCTAATGTACGGGAAGGTACATAAAATAAAATTATTCTATACTGAATATAACAGTGAAAATAACTGAAATTCTCTCTCTTAATTTGCAAGTCAATTCAATTCAGTAATTGAAGAAAAATTTGCAAACAAAAAAAAAAAAAAAATGTAAACAATATTTCATTCTAATGTACGGGAAGGTACATAAAATAAAATTATTCTATACTGAATATAACAGTGAAAATAACTGAAATTCTCTCTCTTAATTTGCAAGTCAATTCAATTCAGTAATTGAAGAAAAATTTGCAAACAAAAAATTAAAAAAAATGTAAACAATATTTCATTCTAATGTACGGGAAGGTACATAAAATAAAATTATTCTATACTGAATAAACAGTGAAAATAACTGAAATTCTCTCTCTTAATTTGCAAGTCAATTCAATTCAGTAATTGAAGAAAAATTTGCAAACAAAAAAGAAAAAAAAAGGTAAACAATATTTCACTCTGGTATTATTATGTTTGGTACATAAAATAAAATTATTCTATACTCAATATAACAGTGAAAATAACTCTGAAATTAACTCTCTGAAATTAATTAACTCTGTTACAATTAACTTCTGTTACAATTAACTTCTGTTACAATTAACTCTGTTACAATTATGTTTCACTAAAAAAAAAGTGTATCACTGGTGTCTGAAGTGTTCACTGTGTTTTGTGTTAAATTCTGGCTCCATACTAAATATTAACTGTTAATAGTACTGATTTTTTTTTTCAAGTGTTTATAAATTTCTTAAAAAAAAACAACTCTTACTTAACAAGATTCCTACGGCGAAATCCTTAGAGACGTGTCCTGAAGACGTCTTGCTGGCTACTTGTTCCTGGATGAAAACTAGGCGTGAAGAACTTGGAGTCGTGACACACGGTCAAGGGTGGATGTTACGAACTAGAAGTCGTGACACGCCGGTCGACTGGTTTTATCCTGATGCAGGGTAATTTCTATTCTTGGCCAAAGAGTGGCCTCTTCTTAAAAATCTTCTTAAAGTAATCTTCTTCTTAAAGTAATCTTCTTATTATCCTGATGCAGGGTAATTTCTATCTTGGCCAAAGAGTGGCCTCTTCTTAAAAATCTTCTTGTTAAACAACTTCTTGTTAAACATCTTCTGGTTAAAATCTTCTTAAGATCCTGGTAAAGGGTCTCCACAATGTTAGAATCCTCTTCTTAAAATAATCTTGATAGTAGGGTCGCCAATTTTTGTTTATCCTGGCAGGGTCGCCAGTTGTTAACCCCCCTTTCTGGCCCTGAGTCGGTTCGGATTCGACGGGGGGTTCTGTTCGGAGGCAAGCAACGGATGTTTCTTCTTTATACTTTTCTATAATTCTTTCTAATTCTTTCTCTCGCTTATTAATTCTTCTCTTTTATAATTATCGACTTTCTTTTATAACTTGTCGACTTACTGACTGAGTCCTGCAGAGAGCACGGCTCGAAGGAAAAAAGATAAAAAACTTCTTAAAGTGTGGTTTACTTCTTAAAAATTACAGTTGGTACTCTGAATTACAAGGGGTAGAGGTTCGACCTCTTTTCGACCATGGCTCAGGCCGGAATCTAAAAATACTTAAGTTAAGGAGGCAAGGGGCCTCTGCCCCCTCCTAATGAGGTGCTAATCTGAAGTACAACGATGAAGTGCTAATCAGAAGAATAATGCAGAAGTGCAATAAATGAAGTCTAATAATGAAGTCTCTAATCGAAGCGCTAATCTGAAGATGGTCCTAATTTTACAAGTACATGCATAATATAGTCTAATGTTTGGGGGAGACAATCGAAGGTTAAGTTTCCCCCTTTTTTAAATACATGATCAGATGTTTTTTTTTTGGAAGATTTCAACTAAAAAGAATAAAAAAATAAAAAAAAAAAAGAACAACTATCGCTGATTCTACATTCCTGAAAGCGATATAATTTCGTATTAGCACATAAGCACAATTTTGAGTACATGACTGAGTACGTATTAATTTTGGTCATTACAATTACGATTACAATTACCAATTAATTCATATTCACTCATGTTAATTACATTCTATTAAAGTACATTACATCAATTACATTATATTAAAGGATTACATTTAATTACAATTTTAGCAAATTGTTAATTGACATATCTACTACTGAAATAATCTAAATAGGTGATACCATTGTATAATGAAGGGGAGTTAACCGTTGTTCTATAATTTAAAGGGGATTAACAACAATGTTATATATTTATAGTTAACAATAATTACGCCAAATTATGTTAAATAATATTAGAACCTGGTTGGTTATCAGAGTTTGAAAGTCTAATTAGCCAGCGATGAGGAAAGCGGAGGAAAATACGATATTTTTTTAATTGGAAGTACACGGATATTTATGATAACGTAATACATAAGTAATACAGAATTTGAATGACAGTTAGGTAGAAATAGTAAGTACAAGTAATGAGAACGGGGATAACTATGTGACGTAAGCCGATAACGAACTAGTGGCCAGGCAGAGAAACAATACAGTATATTATAATAACAAACACATAATATAACATAACACATGATAATGTTATAAATTCGAATCAAAGCGAAAGGAGACTTTTTAACTTTGAGCGTTCGAATTCTGCTGTGATGAGCGGAATTTCGATAATTTAATCTCAGCATTTTTGAATATCTTGCGAGGGTTGAACGCACTTGAAAGTAAATATGAAAAAAATAATACGAGAACGTTTTTTCGCGTTCTCGAACGAAACTTCGCGCCTCACAAATTGACACGAGTGAAGATGATTATTTAATAAAAATTACATACGATAATGGTCAAGCTAAAATATGGACGTATGGGGGCGGGGATGAGATGTAAGACAATTCATAATTAATTATAATAACTTTTATAACAAATGGAAAATGGATGATGGATACGACTAAACCATAGAAAGGGTAGATCGTAGGGTTGTGACATGAACAAAAATAGGAAGCTACAAGTAAAATTATTATCCAAACTCGCGTTAAGCGATTTTGGTTCTTATGTAAAAATGGACAATGAATTCATATAATGATGGTGTAGGAATTGTTCATTGTTCACTTTTTACATTACTCTCCCCTTTTAAAAATGATATTTATACAATAATTTAATAGGGTACCATTAATACAATACAAATGAGAAAATAACATCCTAACAGGGTACCATTAATACAATACAATGAAAATAACATCCTAACAGGGTACCATTAGTTACAATACAAATTTTATACAGAACGATTTCGCGTGGTCGAGTACAATGCAGAGTATCCAAATTTTTAAAATGACACTTGCTTACAAAATATTAAAAAAAAATCAAAGATTAATACTTTAATTTAGATAAACAATTAAGCTAGACAAAGAATGATATTGTAAAATTTTTAGCAAAATTTTATTTTTCTGTGGGAAAAATTATGTACATAATGAATAGAGTAGATAAAAGGGAAAAACGTAAATCGTACAATCTAAACTAATTTTTATTGACTAGTGTAGGTAAAAATAGAATTACGTAATGGATGATGTATAGACCTGTGGTCTAGTGTGTATTTTTGTGTACTAGGTATAAAGTGTGTAGCTGATAATTTCGAGAGACAGATTTAGCTGATAGGATTGTTAAATTAACTGTATAAATGCATGAATGCAAAATGCATGAATGCATGAATGCAAAAATGATTAAGACTAAATCGCATAGTTGGCACTTACGTAATGAAATAGTTTTATTGTGATATTCAATGATTTTAGCGTGAGGTTTGTATATATAGTATATATAGTGTGCATGCATTTCTATTGACTGTTGTAGGTACAAATCGAATTACGTAGTGGATGATGTATAGACCTGTGGTCAAATGTGTATTTATGTTTGTTGGGTACAAAGTGTGTATCTGATAATTTCGAGACAGATTTAAATTCGACTACTAAAATTCATAACCATATACTGTAGTAGTATGTCAATTTGGCTATAATTTTCGTTTGATACCTTACAAATGGTACAATAACAATTTAAGGACAGTTACTCATGATTAATTGAACAAAAGAAAAATAAAAAATACAAATTAAAAATATGAATCAATTATGCATTTCAATGAGCTAACATAATTTTTTTATAATATTCTTAAAAATAAAAGTAAATCGAGCCATAGATGAGTTTCGACTAAGAATAAAAAGTTATTGAAATGGAAGGGAAGCATTTCGAACAATCTTTTCTTTTAATAATTTCAATTAAATTTTTATAAAAATTATTTTCAGATAACACTAGGCAACAAATTTCAACTTTTCTTTTGTTACAGACACGTGAACTACTGATTCCTACTAAAGCGGTGATGCTGATTTCAGATCTGATATCAAAATTTCTCTATCACGTCCAGATTTTGTGTAACCGAAAACTCCTATTTTCATTTTTTTTTCTCACCCGCTTCTATTACGAAAGCCGTCTAAGCTACTTTTCCGTGCCACGTTTTATGTTAAGCATACTTAAATAATTAGTGAACAGGGATGTCTTTCCTCCTTTATTCTGGCTTAAGACAGAGAGCGGAATTCCGCTGGCGGAGTTACCACCCCTGCGCCCAACCATCCACCCAAAGCGCGTTAGTATTTTGTTGTTACTACTGAAAGGCAAATTCCTGTTCTTAAGTGAAACTTTGGTGTGTCCTCTTCCTTTGTCGCTTGTAGGATGACGAGCTCTCCTTCTGCAGGAACCAACAATAATCTCCCATCATATTTGGGTTGAAATTACCTTGGTATCTGTTTTCCATAACTGAGATCTGTTGGTGGAAGCGCTCACCATGCTCGTCACTTACAGCCCCAAGGTTGGCCGGGAAGAAGTCAAGATGAGAATGTAAAAAATGAATTTTCAAAGACATTCTGCATCCCATTATTTCATAAGATTTAAGCATGTTTTCTACGAGTTTACGGTGGTTTCAGCTTTGTGGTTTCCAAGAAAATTTTTGACAACTTCAACGAAAGATGTCCATGCTCCTAGTCCATTCTCATTTAGGTTAGATGGAAACGATGAGTCGTGGATGACACTGCGGATCTGTGGTCCAGTGAAAACTCCAGCTTCTAGCTTAGCATCTGTCAATATTCCTTTGAATTTATCCTTTAAATATTGGAAACCACTACCTTGATGATCCATACCCTTCACGAAATTTTTCATAAAGCCAAGTTTAATGTGAAGTGGTGGAAGATGTACTTCTGAGGGTCAATAAGTGCTGGGTGTTTCACATTGTATTTACCAACAACATGTTCAGTTCTAGATGGCCAATCATGTTTTTGTAGTGGTTCTTGTCATCTCTGCTGTTCCATAGACACAAAAAGCACATATGCTTTGTGTAGCCCAACTGTAACCCAAGAAGTAATGATACAACTTTAAGGTCGCCACAAATATTCCATGTGTGGTCCTTATATTTGATGAGTCTTAGCAGCAGTTTCATCGATTCATAAGTCTCATTAAGGCCAGTGGCATGTGCTACAGGTATTGAAGGTTTTTCATTGCCGTTGTGCAGTAATACAGCTTTAAGGCTAGCTTTACTAGAGTCAATGAACAGTCTCCATTCTTTTGGATCATAGCGACAGCCAATCCCTTGCATCAGACCACTGATATCGTGGCAGAAACAAACGTTTTCTTCCTGTAAGTAAATTGATGAAAACTGCAAATGGCGATGGCGGAAATGGGAAACTTTGGTGTTTGGTTGGAGAAGATTAAATTCTTGAAGTCTTGAACCAGCAACTCTGCCTTTTCTTTTGGTAATTCCAAATCGCGCACTAAGTCATTTAACTCCGCTTGACTTAACAAATGTGGGGAAATATTTGCATCTGGAACATATATGCCATCTTTCCCTGTTTCTATATCACTAGCAGAATCTTCAGATGAACTGCTGTCTGTTATCGTTGCTGGTGGAACTGGTGGTGGATTTGTTTCATCATGTGGTACTGGTTTCATTGCTGATTCGCAGTTTGGGTACGTGATCTTTGATTTGTTTTTCTTTGTGAAACCAGCAATCTTTGTCAAACAAAATAACAATCATTGAAGTGATTTTTCGGCTCACGCCAAACCATGGGACTGAGAACGGCATAGCTTTTCTTTTACCATTCATCCAAGCTATTAACATTGCATTGCACTGTGCACAGCAAATATGTGGTGCCCAGTCCCTCTGTTGGTCTCCTAACTTACAGTCAAAATAACACTTGTAGGCAAGTTTAATCTTTGTTGTTATGTTTCTACGTTGTGGCTTAGGTGTATATTGTCCACAGACAAAGCAGAAGTTGTCTGGGTGATTTACACAAGCACGTCTATTTGATGCCATTTTGAATTACCATACATTATCTGAAAAAACGTAGAAAGTAATTATTACGATGTGCAAAATAAAAAGAAATACACACCGTAGTACAAAACAAATGCTATAAAAACACACAAGTCACCACAACCTGTCACTTGCTCATCAGCAGAGAGCTTCAACAACCGTTCTGCTTGACTGTCACGTAGCGACTGACCGTTGGGCCGTTGCCCGTTACATGCTCTGACTCAGTGTTGCCAACTCGGGATAAATTTTATTTATCAAAATTGTTCGAATTTGTATATAGTTGGCAAAAAAAATTGCTTTAACCTTGAAAAGCAAGTTTCATATTACTGGCATTAAGCCGATTAAACCAAAATCTGGACGTGGTAGAAAATTTTACTAAAAGTGATTTGCATTTTACACAAAATCTAGACGTGATAGAAAAAATCTAATTATAGATTTGAAATCAGCATACCGAAATTAGCTAGGAGAACCTATTTGGTCTTCTGTAACAAAATCTTTGTGCCTAGTGTAATAAAAGAAAATATTAAAAAGGTTTAATAATTTTTGCCTGTTAAGTACAAAAATTATACTCTTTCGTGGAATGTGATAGAATTTGAATTATTTGATATTTTAGTCTGAAAACTTGTTTGCATATAGACAAATACATCAGTTTTATTGCGTAGAAGTTTTATTAAAAATTAAATGACTGAAATTTAGGGTATGTGCGGTCATACGGGTAAATTTCCCGATCGTACAGAGCAGGATAAATTAGGTACATGATCGATTAATTGTTACACAACTATTATTATCACGTATACATTACAATAATGACCAAAATCGTTACAAACAATTGTAAAAACTATTTTGGTTACAATTAATGAATTACATAACTATATATCTATATAACGTAACAATGGCATGAAAAGAAAAGACAGATAGGTCAATTTTCTTCTCACAAACAAAAAAAGTTGAATTAAATTCTTAAATTACATTTTCTTAAATTACAAAGGAAAAGTTGAATTCAATTGACTGCATTGAAAACTAACTGGGACTGAAATAAAAATGACTTGGGACTTGGAATAAAAATGACTTGGAATAAATCTCTGACTTCAAGTAAAACTCTGACTTGAAATAAATCTCTCTTGACTTGAAATAAATCTCTCTGACTTGAAATAAATCTCTCTGACTTCAAGTAAAACTGACTTGAGCTCTATCAAGTATTCTGATACTGAAAGTGAAACTGACTTGAACTCTATCAAAGTAGTATCTTGAACTGAAAATGAAAACTATGACTTGAACTCTTATCAAGTAGTATCTTGAAACTGTAACTTGAACTCTTATCAAGTATTCTTGAAACTTAACTGTCTAACTTGAAACTGCTTCAAGTATTTCTATAAATCTCTAAACTCACTCTAAACTCTGTAAACTCTCTCTCTCTTAATTTGCAAGTCAATTCAATTCAGTAATTGAAGAAAAATTTGCAAACAAAACAAAAAAAAAAAAAAAATAAAAAAAAAAGGTAAACAACATTTCACTCTAATGTACGGGAAGTACATAAATAAAAATTATCTATACTGAATATAACAGTGAAATACTGAAATTCTCTCTCTTAATTTGCAAGTCAATTCAATTCAGTAATTGAAGAAAAATTTGCAAACAAAAAAAAAAAAAAAATGTAAACAATATTTCATTCTAATGTACGGGAAGGTACATAAAATAAAATTATTCTATACTGAATATAACAGTGAAAATAACTGAAATTCTCTCTCTTAATTTGCAAGTCAATTCAATTCAGTAATTGAAGAAAAATTTGCAAAAAAAAATAAAAAAAAATGTAAACAATATTTCATTCTAATGTACGGGAAGGTACATAAAATAAAATTATTCTATACTGAATAAACAGTGAAAATAACTGAAATTCTCTCTCTTAATTTGCAAGTCAATTCAATTCAGTAATTGAAGAAAAATTTGCAAACAAAAAAGAAAAAAAAAGGTAAACAGTATTTCACTCTGGTATTATTATGTTTGGTACATGAAATAAAATTATTCTATACTCAATATAACAGTGAAAATAACTCTGAAATTAACTCTCTGAAATTAATTAACTCTGTTACAATTAACTTCTGTTACAATTAACTTCTGTTACAATTAACTCTGTTACAATTATGTTTCACTAAAAAAAAGTGTATCACTGGTGTCTGAAGTGTTCACTGTGTTTTGTGTTAAATTCTGGCTCCATACTAAATATTAACTGTTAATAGTACTGATTTTTTTTTTCAAGTGTTTATAAATTTCTTAAAAAAACAACTCTTACTTAACAAGATTCCTACGGCGAAATCCTTAGAGACGTGTCCTGAAGACGTCTTGCTGGCTACTTGTTCCTGGATGAAAACTAGGCGTGAAGAACTTGGAGTCGTGACACACTGGTCAAGGGTGGATGTTACGAACTAGAAGTCGTGACACGCCGGTCGACTGGTTTTATCCTGATGCAGGGTAATTTCTATTCTTGGCCAAAGAGTGGCCTCTTCTTAAAAATCTTCTTAAAGTAATCTTCTTCTTAAAGTAATCTTCTTATTATCCTGATGCAGGGTAATTTCTATCTTGGCCAAAGAGTGGCCTCTTCTTAAAAATCTTCTTGTTAAACAACTTCTTGTTAAACATCTTCTGGTTAAAATCCTCTTAAGATCCTGGTAAAGGGTCTCCACAATGTTAGAATCCTCTTCTTAAAATAATCTTGATAGTAGGGTCGCCAATTTTTGTTTATCCTGGCAGGGTCGCCAGTTGTTAACCCCCCCCTTTATGGCCCTGAGTCGGTTCGGATTCGACGGGGGGGTTCTGGTTCGGAGGCAAGCAACGGATGTTTCTTCTTTATACTTTTCTATAATTCTTTCTAATTCTTTTCTCTCGCTTATTAATTCTTCTCTTTTATAATTATCGACTTTTCTTTTATAACTTGTCGACTTACTGACTGAGTTCCTGCAGAGAGCACGGCTCGAAGGCAAAAGATAAAAACTTTCTAAAGTGTGGTTTACTTCTTAAAAATTACAGTTGGTACTCTGAATTACAAGGGGTAGAGGTTCGACCTCTTTCGACCATGGCTCAGGCCGGAATCTAAAAATACTTAAGTTAAGGAGGCAAGGGGCCTCTGCCCCCTCCTAATGAGGTGCTAATCTGAAGTACAACGATGAAGTGCTAATCAGAAGTCTAATGCAGAAGTGCAATAAATGAAGTCTAATAATGAAGTCTCTAATCGAAGCGCTAATCTGAAGATGGTCCTAATTTTACAAGTACATGCATAATATAGTCTAATGTTTGGGGGAGACAATCGAAGGTTAAGTTTCCCCCCTTTTTTAAATACATGATCAGATGTTTTTTTTTGGAAGATTTCAACTAAAAAGAATAAAAAAAATAAAATAAAAAAGAACAACTATCGCTGATTCTACATTCCTGAAAGCGATATAATTTCGTATTAGCACATAAGCACAATTTTGAGTACATGACTGAGTACGTATTAATTTTGGTTCATTACAATTACGATTACAATTACCAATTAATTCATATTCACTCATTGTTTAATTACATTCTATTAAAGTACATTACATCAATTACATTATATTAAAGGATTACATTTAATTACAATTTTAGCAAATTGTTAATTGACAT
The DNA here is from genome assembly GCA_023014485.1 of Bathynomus jamesi. Taxonomy (NCBI): domain Eukaryota; kingdom Metazoa; phylum Arthropoda; class Malacostraca; order Isopoda; family Cirolanidae; genus Bathynomus; species Bathynomus jamesi. The sequence continues at coordinate 18,216 of JAJOZX010013130.1, forward strand.
ATCTACTACTGAAATAATCTAAATAGGTGATACCATTGATATAATGAAGGGGAGTTAACCGTGTTCTATAATTTAAAGGGGATTAACAACAATGTTATATATTTATAGTTAACAATAATTACGCCAAATTATGTTAAATAATATTAGAACCTGGTTGGTTATCAGAGTTTGAAAGTCTAATTAGCCAGCGATGAGGAAAGCGGAGGAAAATACGATATTTTTTAATTGGAAGTACACGGATATTTATGATAACGTAATACATAAGTAATACAGAATTTGAATGACAGTTAGGTAGAAATAGTAAGTACAAGTAATGAGAACGGGGATAACTATGTGACGTAAGCCGATAACGAACTAGTGGCCAGGCAGAGAAACAATACAGTATATTATAATAACAAAACACATACTAAACATAACACATGATAATGTTATAAATTCGAATCAAAGCGAAAGGAGACTTTTTAACTTTGAGCGTTCGAATTCTGCTGTGATGAGCGGAATTTCGATAATTTAATCTCAGCATTTTTGAATATCTTGCGAGGGTTGAACGCACTTGAAAGTAAATATGAAAATAATAATACGAGAACGTTTTTTCGCGTTCTCGAACGAAACTTCGCGCCTCACAAATTGACACGAGTAAAGATGATTATTTAATAAAAATTACATACGATAATGGTCAAGCTAAAATATGGACGTATGGGGGCGGGGATGAGATGTAAGACAATTCATAATTAATTATAATAACTTTTATAACAAATGGAAAATGGATGATGGATACGACTAAACCATAGAAAGGGTAGATCGTAGGGTTGTGACATGAACAAAAATAGGAAGCTACAAGTAAAATTATTATCCAAACTCGCGTTAAGCGATTTTGGTTCTTATGTAAAAATGGACAATGAATTCAATAATGATGGTGTAGGAATTGTTCATTGTTCACTTTTTACATTACTCTCCCTTTTAAAAATGATATTTATACAATAATTTAATAGGGTACCATTAATACAATACAAATGAGAAAATAACATCCTAACAGGGTACCATTAATACAATACAATGAGAAAATAACATCCTAACAGGGTACCATTAGTTACAATACAAATTTTATACAGAACGATTTCGCGTGGTCGAGTACAATGCAGAGTATCCAAATTTTTAAAATGACACTTGCTTACAAAATATTTAAAAAAAATCAAAGATTAATACTTTAATTTAGATAAACAATTAAGCTAGACAAAGAATGATATTGTAAAATTTTTAGCAAAATTTTATTTTTCTGTGGGAAAAATTATGTACATAATGAATAGAGTAGATAAAAGGGAAAAACGTAAATCGTACAATCTATAAACTAATTTTTATTGACTAGTGTAGGTAAAAATAGAATTACGTAATGGATGATGTATAGACCTGTGGTCTAGTGTGTATTTTGGTGTACTAGGTATAAAGTGTGTAGCTGATAATTTCGAGAGACAGATTTAGCTGATAGGATTGTTAAATTAACTGTATAAATGCATGAATGCAAAATGCATGAATGCATGAATGCAAAAATGATTAAGACTAAATCGCATAGTTGGCACTTACGTAATGAAATAGTTTATTGTGATATTCAATGATTTTAGCGTGAGGTTTGTATATATAGTATATATAGTGTGCATGCATTTCTATTGACTGTTGTAGGTACAAATCGAATTACGTAGTGGATGATGTATAGACTGTGGTCAAATGTGTATTTATGTTTGTTGGGTACAAAGTGTGTATCTGATAATTTCGAGACAGATTTAAATTCGACTACTAAAATTCATAACCATATACTGTAGTAGTATGTCAATTTGGCTATAATTTTCGTTGATACCTTACAAATGGTACAATAACAATTTAAGGACAGTTACTCATGATTAATTGAACAAAAGAAAAATAAAAAATACAAATTAAAAATATGAATCAATTATGCATTTCAATGAGCTAACATAATTTTTTTATAATATTCTTAAAAATAAAAGTAAATCGAGCCATAGATGAGTTTCGACTAAGAATAAAAAGTTATTGAAATGGAAGGGAAGCATTTCGAACAATCTTTTCTTTTAATAATTTCAATTAAATTTTATATTAAAAATTATTTTCAGATAACACTAGGCAACAAATTTCAACTTTCTTTTGTTACAGACACGTGAACTACTGATTCCTACTAAAGCGGTGATGCTGATTTCAGATCTGATATCAAAATTTCTCTATCACGTCCAGATTTTGTGTAACCGAAAACTCCTATTTTTCATTTTTTTTTCTCACCCGCTTCTATTACGAAAGCCGTCTAAGCTACTTTTCCGTGCCACGTTTTATGTTAAGCATACTTAAATAATTAGTGAACAGGGATGTCTTTCCTCCTTTATTCTGGCTTAAGACAGAGAGCGGAATTCCGCTGGCGGAGTTACCACCCCTGCGCCAACCATCCACCCAAAGCGCGTTAGTATTTTGTTGTTACTACTGAAAGGCAAATTCCTGTTCTTAAGTGAAACTTTGGTGTGTCCTCTTCCTTTGTCGCTTGTAGGATGACGAGCTCTCCTTCTGCAGGAACCAACAATAATCTCCCATCTATTTGGGTTGAAATTACCTTGGTATCTGTTTTCCATAACTGAGATCTGTTGGTGGAAGCGCTCACCATGCTCGTCACTTACAGCCCCAAGGTTGGCCGGGAAGAAGTCAAGATGAGAATGAAAAAATGAATTTTCAAAGACATTCTGCATCCCATTATTTCATAAGATTTAAGCATGTTTTCTACGAGTTTACGGTGGTTTTCAGCTTTGTGGTTTCCAAGAAAATTTTTGACAACTTCAACGAAAGATGTCCATGCTCCTAGTCCATTCTCATTTAGGTTAGATGGAAACGATGAGTCGTGGATGACACTGCGGATCTGTGGTCCAGTGAAAACTCCAGCTTCTAGCTTAGCATCTGTCAATATTCCTTTGAATTTATCCTTTAAATATTGGAAACCACTACCTTGATGATCCATACCCTTCACGAAATTTTCATAAAGCCAAGTTTAATGTGAAGTGGTGGAAGATGTACTTTCTGAGGGTCAATAAGTGCTGGGTGTTTCACATTGTATTTACCAACAACATGTTCAGTTCTAGATGGCCAATCATGTTTTTTGTAGTGGTTCTTGTCATCTCTGCTGTTCCATAGACACAAAAAGCACATATGCTTTGTGTAGCCCAACTGTAACCCAAGAAGTAATGATACAACTTTAAGGTCGCCACAAATATTCCATGTGTGGTCCTTATATTTGATGAGTCTTAGCAGCAGTTTCATCGATTCATAAGTCTCATTAAGGCCAGTGGCATGTGCTACAGGTATTGAAGGTTTTTCATTGCCGTTGTGCAGTAATACAGCTTTAAGGCTAGCTTTACTAGAGTCAATGAACAGTCTCCATTCTTTTGGATCATAGCGACAGCCAATCCCTTGCATCAGACCACTGATATCGTGGCAGAAAAAACGTTTTCTTCCTGTAAGTAAATTGATGAAAACTGCAAATGGCGATGGCGGAAATGGGAAACTTTGGTGTTGGTTGGAGAAGATTAAATTCTTGAAGTCTTGAACCAAGCAACTCTGCCTTTCTTTGGTAATTCCAAATCGCGCACTAAGTCATTTAACTCCGCTTGACTTAACAAATGTGGGGAAATATTTGCATCTGGAACATATATGCCATCTTTCCCTGTTTCTATATCACTAGCAGAATCTTCAGATGAACTGCTGTCTGTTATCGTTGCTGGTGGAACTGGTGGTGGATTTGTTCATCATGTGGTACTGGTTTCATTGCTGATTCGCAGTTTGGGTACGTGATCTTTGATTTGTTTTTCTTTGTGAAACCAGCAATCTTTGTCAACAAAAATAACAATCATTGAAGTGATTTTCGGCTCACGCCAAACCATGGGGACTGAGAACGGCATAGCTTTTCTTTTACCATTCATCCAAGCTATTAACATTGCATTGCACTGTGCACAGCAAATATGTGGTGCCAGTCTCTGTTGGTCTCCTAACTTACAGTCAAAATAACACTTGTAGGCAAGTTTAATCTTTGTTGTTATGTTTCTACGTTGTGGCTTAGGTGTATATTGTCCACAGACAAAGCAGAAGTTGTCTGGGTGATTTACACAAGCACGTCTATTTGATGCCATTTGAATTACCATACATTATCTGAAAAAACGTAGAAAGTAATTATTACGATGTGCAAAATAAAAAGAAATACACACCGTAGTACAAAACAAATGCTATAAAAACACACAAGTCACCACAACCTGTCACTTGCTCATCAGCAGAGAGCTTCAACAACCGTCTGCTTGACTGTCACGTAGCGACTGACCGTTGGGCCGTTGCCCGTTACTATGCTCTTGACTCAGTGTTGCCAACTCGGGATAAATTTTATTTATCAAAATTGTTCGAATTTGTATATAGTTGGCAAAAAAAATTGCTTTAACCTTGAAAAGCAAGTTTCATATTACTGGCATTAAGCCGATTAAAACCAAAATCTGGACGTGGTAGAAAATTTTACTAAAAGTGATTTGCATTTTACACAAAATCTAGACGTGATAGAAAAAATCTAATTATAGATTTGAAATCAGCATACCGAAATTAGCTAGGAGAACCTATTTGGTCTTCTGTAACAAAATCTTTGTTGCCTAGTGTAATAAAAGAAAATATTAAAAAGGTTTAATAATTTTTGCCTGTTAAGTACAAAAATTATACTCTTTCGTGGAATGTTGATAGAATTTGAATTATTTGATATTTTAGTCTGAAAACTTGTTTGCATATAGACAAATACATCAGTTTTATTGCGTAGAAGTTTTATTAAAAATTAAATGACTGAAATTTAGGGTATGTGCGGTCATACGGGTAAATTTCCCGATCGTACAGAGCAGGATAAATTAGGTACATGATCGATTAATTGTTACACAACTATTATTATCACGTATACATTACAATAATGACCAAAATCGTTACAAACAATTGTAAAAACTATTTTGGTTACAATTAATGAATTACATAACTATATATCTATATACGTAACAATGGCATGAAAAGAAAAGACAGATAGGTCAATTTTCTTCTCACAAACAAAAAAAGGTTGAATTAAATTCTTAAATTACATTTTCTTAAATTACAAAGGAAAAGTTGAATTCAATTGACTGCATTGAAAACTAACTTGGGACTTGAAATAAAAATGACTTGGGACTTGGAATAAAAATGACTTGGAATAAATCTCTGACTTCAAGTAAAACTCTGACTTGAAATAAATCTCTCTGACTTGAAATAAATCTCTCTGACTTGAAATAAATCTCTCTGACTTCAAGTAAAACTCTGACTTGAGCTCTATCAAGTATTCTGATACTGAAAGTGAAACTGACTTGAACTCTTATCAAGTAGTATCTTGAAACTGAAAATGAAACTACTGACTTGAACTCTTATCAAGTAGTATCTTGAAACTGTAACTTGAACTTATCAAGTATTCTTGAAACTTAACTGTCTAACTTGAAACTGCTTCAAGTATTTCTATAAATCTCTAAACTCACTCTAAACTCTGTAAACTCTCTCTCTCTTAATTTGCAAGTCAATTCAATTCAGTAATTGAAGAAAAATTTGCAAACAAAAAATAAAAAAAAAAGGTAAACAACATTTCACTCTAATGTACGGGAAGGTACATAAAATAAAATTATTCTATACTGAATATAACAGTGAAAATAACTGAAATTCTCTCTCTTAATTTGCAAGTCAATTCAATTCAGTAATTGAAGAAAAATTTGCAAACAAAAAATAAAAAAAAAAGGTAAACAACATTTCACTCTAATGTACGGGAAGGTACATAAAATAAAATTATTCTATACTGAATATAACAGTGAAAATAACTGAAATTCTCTCTCTTAATTTGCAAGTCAATTCAATTCAGTAATTGAAGAAAAATTTGCAAACAAAAAAAAAAAAAAAATGTAAACAATATTTCATTCTAATGTACGGGAAGGTACATAAAATAAAATTATTCTATACTGAATATAACAGTGAAAATAACTGAAATTCTCTCTCTTAATTTGCAAGTCAATTCAATTCAGTAATTGAAGAAAAATTTGCAAACAAAAAATAAAAAAAAATGTAAACAATATTTCATTCTAATGTACGGGAAGGTACATAAAATAAAATTATTCTATACTGAATAAACAGTGAAAATAACTGAAATTTCTCTCTTAATTTGCAAGTCAATTCAATTCAGTAATTGAAGAAAAATTTGCAAACAAAAAAGAAAAAAAAGGTAAACAATATTTCACTCTGGTATTATTATGTTTGGTACATAAAATAAAATTATTCTATACTCAATATAACAGTGAAAATAACTCTGAAATTAACTCTCTGAAATTAATTAACTCTGTTACAATTAACTTCTGTTACAATTAACTTCTGTTACAATTAACTCTGTTACAATTATGTTTCACTAAAAAAAAAGTGTATCACTGGTGTCTGAAGTGTTCACTGTGTTTTGTGTTAAATTCTGGCTCCATACTAAATATTAACTGTTAATAGTACTGATTTTTTTTTTCAAGTGTTTATAAATTTCTTAAAAAAAAACAACTCTTACTTAACAAGATTCCTACGGCGAAATCCTTAGAGACGTGTCCTGAAGACGTCTTGCTGGCTACTTGTTCCTGGATGAAAACTAGGCGTGAAGAACTTGGAGTCGTGACACACTGGTCAAGGGTGGATGTTACGAACTAGAAGTCGTGACACGCCGGTCGACTGGTTTTATCCTGATGCAGGGTAATTTCTATTCTTGGCCAAAGAGTGGCCTCTTCTTAAAAATCTTCTTAAAGTAATCTTCTTCTTAAAGTAATCTTCTTATTATCCTGATGCAGGGTAATTTCTATCTTGGCCAAAGAGTGGCCTCTTCTTAAAAATCTTCTTGTTAAACAACTTCTTGTTAAACATCTTCTGGTTAAAATCCTCTTAAGATCCTGGTAAAGGGTCTCCACAATGTTAGAATCCTCTTCTTAAAATAATCTTGATAGTAGGGTCGCCAATTTTTGTTTATCCTGGCAGGGTCGCCAGTTGTTAACCCCCCTTTATGGCCCTGAGTCGGTTCGGATTCGACGGGGGGGTTCTGGTTCGGAGGCAAGCAACGGATGTTTCTTCTTTATACTTTTCTATAATTCTTTCTAATTCTTTTCTCTCGCTTATTAATTCTTCTCTTTTTATAATTATCGACTTTTCTTTTATAACTTGTCGACTTACTGACTGAGTTCCTGCAGAGAGCACGGCTCGAAGGAAAAAGATAAAAACTTTCTAAAGTGTGGTTTACTTCTTAAAAATTACAGTTGGTACTCTGAATTACAAGGGGTAGAGGTTCGACCTCTTTCGACCATGGCTCAGGCCGGAATCTAAAAATACTTAAGTTAAGGAGGCAAGGGGCCTCTGCCCCCTCCTAATGAGGTGCTAATCTGAAGTACAACGATGAAGTGCTAATCAGAAGTCTAATGCAGAAGTGCAATAAATGAAGTCTAATAATGAAGTCTCTAATCGAAGCGCTAATCTGAAGATGGTCCTAATTTTACAAGTACATGCATAATATAGTCTAATGTTTGGGGGAGACAATCGAAGGTTAAGTTTCCCCCCTTTTTTTAAATACATGATCAGATGTTTTTTTTTGGAAGATTTCAACTAAAAAGAATAAAAAAAATAAAAAAAAAAAGAACAACTATCGCTGATTCTACATTCCTGAAAGCGATATAATTTCGTATTAGCACATAAGCACAATTTTGAGTACATGACTGAGTACGTATTAATTTTGGTTCATTACAATTACGATTACAATTACCAATTAATTCATATTCACTCATTGTTTAATTACACTTCTATTAAAGTACATTACATCAATTACATTATATTAAAGGATTACATTTAATTACAATTTTAGCAAATTGTTAATTGACATATCTACTACTGAAATAATCTAAATAGGTGATACCATTGATATAATGAAGGGGAGTTAACCGTTGTTCTATAATTTAAAGGGGATTAACAACAATGTTATATATTTATAGTTAACAATAATTACGCCAAATTATGTTAAATAATATTAGAACCTGGTTGGTTATCAGAGTTTGAAAGTCTAATTAGCCAGCGATGAGGAAAGCGGAGGAAAATACGATATTTTTTTAATTGGAAGTACACGGATTTATGATAACGTAATACATAAGTAATACAGAATTTGAATGACAGTTAGGTAGAAATAGTAAGTACAAGTAATGAGAACGGGGATAACTATGTGACGTAAGCCGATAACGAACTAGTGGCCAGGCAGAGAAACAATACAGTATATTATAATAACAAAACACATACTATAACATAACACATGATAATGTTATAAATTCGAATCAAAGCGAAAGGAGACTTTTTAACTTTGAGCGTTCGAATTCTGCTGTGATGAGCGGAATTTCGATAATTTAATCTCAGCATTTTTGAATATCTTGCGAGGGTTGAACGCACTTGAAAGTAAATATGAAAATAATAATACGAGAACGTTTTTTCGCGTTCTCGAACGAAACTTCGCGCCTCACAAATTGACACGAGTAAAGATGATTATTTAATAAAAATTACATACGATAATGGTCAAGCTAAAATATGGACGTATGGGGGCGGGGATGAGATGTAAGACAATTCATAATTAATTATAATAACTTTTATAACAAATGGAAAATGGATGATGGATACGACTAAACCATAGAAAGGGTAGATCGTAGGGTTGTGACATGAACAAAAATAGGAAGCTACAAGTAAAATTATTATCCAAACTCGCGTTAAGCGATTTTGGTTCTTATGTAAAAATGGACAATGAATTCATATAATGATGGTGTAGGAATTGTTCATTGTTCACTTTTTACATTACTCTCCCCTTTTAAAAATGATATTTATACAATAATTTAATAGGGTACCATTAATACAATACAAATGAGAAAATAACATCCTAACAGGGTACCATTAATACAATACAATGAGAAAATAACATCCTAACAGGGTACCATTAGTTACAATACAAATTTTATACAGAACGATTTCGCGTGGTCGAGTACAATGCAGAGTATCCAAATTTTTAAAATGACACTTGCTTACAAAATATTAAAAAAAATCAAAGATTAATACTTTAATTTAGATAAACAATTAAGCTAGACAAAGAATGATATTGTAAAATTTTTAGCAAAATTTTATTTTTCTGTGGGAAAAATTATGTACATAATGAATAGAGTAGATAAAAGGGAAAAACGTAAATCGTACAATCTATAAACTAATTTTTATTGACTAGTGTAGGTAAAAATAGAATTACGTAATGGATGATGTATAGACCTGTGGTCTAGTGTGTATTTTTGTGTACTAGGTATAAAGTGTGTAGCTGATAATTTCGAGAGACAGATTTAGCTGATAGGATTGTTAAATTAACTGTATAAATGCATGAATGCAAAAATGCATGAATGCATGAATGCAAAAATGATTAAGACTAAATCGCATAGTTGGCACTTACGTAATGAAATAGTTTTATTGTGATATTCAATGATTTTAGCCTGAGGTTTGTATATATAGTATATATAGTGTGCATGCATTTTTATTGACTGTTGTAGGTACAAATCGAATTACGTAGTGGATGATGTATAGACCTGTGGTCAAATGTGTATTTATGTTTGTTGGGTACAAAGTGTGTATCTGATAATTTCGAGACAGATTTAAATTCGACTACTAAAATTCATAACCATATACTGTAGTAGTATGTCAATTTGGCTATAATTTTCGTTTGATACCTTACAAATGGTACAATAACAATTTAAGGACAGTTACTCATGATTAATTGAACAAAAGAAAAATAAAAAATAAAATTAAAAATATGAATCAATTATGCATTTCAATGAGCTAACATAATTTTTTTATAATATTCTTAAAAATAAAAGTAAATCGAGCCATAGATGAGTTTCGACTAAGAATAAAAAGTTATTGAAATGGAAGGGAAGCATTTCGAACAATCTTTTCTTTTAATAATTTCAATTAAATTTTATATTAAAAATTATTTTCAGATAATAAAAGAAAATATTAAAAAGGTTTAATAATTTTTGCCTGTTAAGTAGAAAAATTATACTCTTTCGTTGAATGTTGATAGAATTTGAATTATTTGATATTTTAGTCTGAAAACTTGTTTGCATATAGACAAATACATCAGTTTTATTGCGTAGAAGTTTTAAAAAATTAAATGACTGAAATTTAGGGTATGTGCGGTCATACGGATAAATTTCCCGATCGTACAGAGCAGGATAAATTAGGTACATGATCGATTAATTGTTACACAACTATTATTATCACGTATACATTACAATAATTACCAAAATCGTTACAAACAATTGTAAAAACTATTTTGGTTACAATTAATGAATTACATAACTATATATCTATATACGTAACAATGGCATGAAAAGAAAAGACAGATAGGTCAATTTTCTTTCACAAACACAAAAAAAGGTTGAATTAAATTCTTAAATTACATTTTCTTAAATTACAAAGGAAAAGTTGAATTCAATTGACTGCATTGAAAACTAACTTGGGACTTGAAATAAAAATGACTTGGGACTTGGAATAAAAATGACTTGGAATAAATCTCTGACTTCAAGTAAAACTCTGACTTGAAATAAATCTCTCTGACTTGAAATAAATCTCTCTGACTTGAAATAAATCTCTCTGACTTCAAGTAAAACTCTGACTTGAGCTCTATCAAGTATTCTGATACTGAAAGTGAAACTGACTTGAACTCTTATCAAGTAGTATCTTGAAACTGAAAATGAAACTACTGACTTGAACAATTATCAAGTAGTATCTTGAAACTGTAACTTGAACTCTTATCAAGTATTCTTGAAACTTAACTGTCTAACTTGAAACTGCTTCAAGTATTTCTATAAATCTCTAAACTCTCTCTAAACTCTGTAAACTCTCTCTCTCTTAATTTGCAAGTCAATTCAATTCAGTAATTGAAGAAAAATTTGCAAACAAAAAAGATAAAAAAAGGTAAACAATATTTCACTCTGGTATTATTATGTTTGGTACATAAAATAAAATTATTCTATACTCAATATAACAGTGAAAATAACTCTGAAATTAACTCTCTGAAATTAATTAACTCTGTTACAATTAACTTCTGTTACAATTAACTTCTGTTACAATTAACTCTGTTACAATTGTTTCACTAAAAAAAAGTATCACTGGTGTCTGAAGTGTTCACTGTGTTTTGTGTTAAATTCTGGCTCCATACTAAATATTAACTGTTAATAGTACTGATTTTTTTTTTCAAGTGTTTATAAATTTCTTAAAAAAAAACAACTCTTACTTAACAAGATTCCTACGGCGAAATCCTTAGAGACGTGTCCTGAAGACGTCTTGCTGGCTACTTGTTCCTGGATGAAAACTAGGCGTGAAGAACTTGGAGTCGTGACACACCGGTCAAGGGTGGATGTTACGAACTAGAAGTCGTGACACGCCGGTCGACTGGTTTTATCCTGATGCAGGGTAATTTCTATTCTTGGCCAAAGAGTGGCCTCTTCTTAAAAAGCTTCTTAAAGTAATCTTCTTCTTAAAGTAATCTTCTTATTATCCTGATGCAGGGTAATTTCTATCTTGGCCAAAGAGTGGCCTCTTCTTAAAAATCTTCTTGTTAAACAACTTCTTGTTAAACATCTTCTGGTTAAAATCTTCTATAGATCCTGGTAAAGGGTCTCCACAATGTTAGAATCCTCTTCTTAAAATAATCTTGATAGTAGGGTCGCCAATTTTTGTTTATCCTGGCAGGGTCGCCAGTTGTTAACCCCCCTTTATGGCCCTGAGTCGGTTCGGATTCGACGGGGGGGTTCTGGTTCGGAGGCAAGCAACGGATGTTTCTTCTTTATACTTTTCTATAATTCTTTCTAATTCTTTTCTCTCGCTTATTAATTCTTCTCTTTTTATAATTATCGACTTTTCTTTTATAACTTGTCGACTTACTGACTGAGTTCCTGCAGAGAGCACGGCTCGAAGGAAAAGATAAAAACTTCTTAAAGTGTGGTTTACTTCTTAAAAATTACAGTTGGTACTCTGAATTACAAGGGGTAGAGGTTCGACCTCTTTCGACCATGGCTCAGGCCGGAATCTAAAAATACTTAAGTTAAGGAGGCAAGGGGCCTCTGCCCCCTCCTAATAAGGTGCTAATCTGAAGTACAACGATGAAGTGCTAATCAGAAGTCTAATGCAGAAGTGCAATAAATGAAGTCTCTAATCGAAGCGCTAATCTGAAGATGGTCCTAATTTTACAAGTACATGCATAATATAGTCTAATGTTTGGGGGAGACAATCGAAGGTTAAGTTTCCCCCCTTTTTTTAAATACATGATCAGATGTTTTTTTTGGAAGATTTCAACTAAAAAGAATAAAAAAAATAAAAAAAAAAGAACAACTATCGCTGATTCTACATTCCTGAAAGCGATATAATTCGTATTAGCACATAAGCACAATTTTGAGTACATGACTGAGTACGTATTAATTTTGGTTCATTACAATTACGATTACAATTACCAATTAATTCATATTCACTCATTGTTTAATTACACTTCTATTAAAGTACATTACATCAATTACATTATATTAAAGGATTACATTTAATTACAATTTTAGCAAATTGTTAATTGACATATCTACTACTGAAATAATCTAAATAGGTGATACCATTGATATAATGAAGGGGAGTTAACCGCTGTTCTATAATTTAAAGGGGATTAACAACAATGTTATATATTTATAGTTAACAATAATTACGCCAAATTATGTTAAATAATATTAGAACCTGGTTTGTTATCAGAGTTTGAAAGTCTAATTAGCCAGCGATGAGGAAAGCGGAGGAAAATACGATATTTTTTTAATTGGAAGTACACGGATATTTATGATAACGTAATACATAAGTAATACAGAATTTGAATGACAGTTAGGTAGAAATAGTAAGTACAAGTAATGAGAACGGGGATAACTATGTGACGTAAGCCGATAACGAACTAGTGGCCAGGCAGAGAAACAATACAGTATATTTAATAACATAACACATAATATAACATAACACATGATAATGTTATAAATTCGAATCAAAGCGAAAGGAGACTTTTTAACTTTGAGCGTTCGAATTCTGCTGTGATGAGCGGAATTTCGATAATTTAATCTCAGCATTTTTAATATCTTGCGAGGGTTGAACGCACTTGAAAGTAAATATGAAAAAAATAATACGAGAACGTTTTTTCGCGTTCTCGAACGAAACTTCGCGCCTCACAAATTGACACGAGTGAAGATGATTATTTAATAAAAATTACATACGATAATGGTCAAGCTAAATATGGACGTATGGGGGCGGGGATGAGATGTAAGACAATTCATAATTAATTATAATAACTTTTATAACAAATGGAAAATGGATGATGGATACGACTAAACCATAGAAAGGGTAGATCGTAGGGTTGTGACATGAACAAAAATAGGAAGCTACAAGTAAAATTATTATCCAAACTCGCGTTAAGCGATTTTGGTTCTTATGTAAAAATGGACAATGAATTCATATAATGATGGTTTAGGAATTGTTCATTGTTCACTTTTTACATTACTCTCCCCTTTTAAAAATGATATTTATACAATAATTTAATAGGTTACCATTAATACAATACAAATGAGAAAATAACATCCTAACAGGGTACCATTAATACAATACAATGAGAAAATAACATCCTAACAGGGTACCATTAGTTACAATACAAATTTTATACAGAACGATTTCGCGTGGTCGAGTACAATGCAGAGTATCCAAATTTTTAAAATGACACTTGCTTACAAAATATTTAAAAAAAATCAAAGATTAATACTTTAATTTAGATAAACAATTAAGCTAGACAAAGAATGATATTGTAAAATTTTTAGCAAAATTTTATTTTTCTGTGGGAAAAATTATGTACATAATGAATAGAGTAGATAAAAGGGAAAAACGTAAATCGTACAATCTATAAACTAATTTTTATTGACTAGTGTAGGTAAAAATAGAATTACGTAATGGATGATGTATAGACCTGTGGTCTAGTGTGTATTTTTGTGTACTAGGTATAAAGTGTGTAGCTGATAATTTCGAGAGACAGATTTAGCTGATAGGATTGTTAAATTAACTGTATAAATGCATGAATGCAAAATGCATGAATGCATGAATGCAAAAATGATTAAGACTAAATCGCATAGTTGGCACTTACGTAATGAAATAGTTTATTGTGATATTCAATGATTTAGCGTGAGGTTTGTATATATAGTATATATAGTGTGCATGCATTTCTATTGACTGTTGTAGGTACAAATCGAATTACGTAGTGGATGATGTATAGACCTGTGGTCAAATGTGTATTTATGTTTGTTGGGTACAAAGTGTGTATCTGATAATTTCGAGACAGATTTAAATTCGACTACTAAAATTCATAACCATATACTGTAGTAGTATGTCAATTTGGCTATAATTTTCGTTTGATACCTTACAAATGGTACAATAACAATTTAAGGACAGTTACTCATGATTAATTGAACAAAAGAAAAATAAAAATAAAATTAAAAATATGAATCAATTATGCATTTCAATGAGCTAACATAATTTTTTTAATATTCTTAAAATAAAAGTAAATCGAGCCATAGATGAGTTTCGACTAAGAATAAAAAGTTATTGAAATGGAAGGGAAGCATTTCGAACAATCTTTTCTTTTAATAATTTCAATTAAATTTTATATTAAAAATTATTTTCAGATAACACTAGGCAACAAATTTCAACTTTTCTTTTGTTACAGACACGTGAACTACTGATTCCTACTAAAGCGGTGATGCTGATTTCAGATCTGATATCAAAATTTCTCTATCACGTCCAGATTTTGTGTAACCGAAAACTCCTATTTTTCATTTTTTTTTCTCACCCGCTTCTATTACGAAAGCCGTCTAAGCTACTTTCCGTGCCACGTTTTTTTAAGCATACTTAAATAATTAGTGAACAGGGATGTCTTTCCTCCTTTATTCTGGCTTAAGACAGAGAGCGGAATTCCGCTGGCGGAGTTACCACCCCTGCGCCCAACCATCCACCCAAAGCGCGTTAGTTTTTGTGTTACTACTGAAAGGCAAATTCCTGTTCTTAAGTGAAACTTTGGTGTGTCCTCTTCCTTTGTCGCTTGTAGGATGACGAGCTCTCCTTCTGCAGGAACCAACAATAATCTCCCATCATATTTGGGTTGAAATTACCTTGGTATCTGTTTTCCATAACTGAGATCTGTTGGTGGAAGCGCTCACCATGCTCGTCACTTACAGCCCCAAGGTTGGCCGGGAAGAAGTCAAGATGAGAATGTAAAAAATGAATTTTCAAAGACATCTGCATCCCATTATTTCATAAGATTTAAGCATGTTTTCTACGAGTTTACGGTGGTTTCAGCTTTGTGGTTTCCAAGAAAATTTTTGACAACTTCAACGAAAGATGTCCATGCTCCTAGTCCATTCTCATTTAGGTTAGATGGAAACGATGAGTCGTGGATGACACTGCGGATCGTGGTCCAGTGAAAACTCCAGCTTCTAGCTTAGCATCTGTCAATATTCCTTTGAATTTATCCTTTAAATATTGGAAACCACTACCTTGATGATCCATACCCTTCACGAAATTTTTCATAAAGCCAAGTTTAATGTGAAGTGGGAAGATGTACTTTCTGAGGGTCAATAAGTGCTGGGTGTTTCACATTGTATTTACCAACAACATGTTCAGTTCTAGATGGCCAATCATGTTTTTGTAGTGGTTCTTGTCATCTCTGCTGTTCCATAGACACAAAAAGCACATATGCTTTGTGTAGCCCAACTGTAACCCAAGAAGTAATGATACAACTTTAAGGTCGCCACAAATATTCCATGTGTGGTCCTTATATTGATGAGTCTTAGCAGCAGTTTCATCGATTCATAAGTCTCATTAAGGCCAGTGGCATGTGCTACAGGTATTGAAGGTTTTTCATTGCCGTTGTGCAGTAATACAGCTTTAAGGCTAGCTTTACTAGATCAATGAACAGTCTCCATTCTTTTGGATCATAGCGACAGCCAATCCCTTGCATCAGACCACTGATATCGTGGCAGAAACAAACGTTTTCTTCCTGTAAGTAAATTGATGAAAACTGCAAATGGCGATGGCGGAAATGGGAAACTTTGGTGTTTGGTTGGAGAAGATTAAATTCTGAAGTCTTGAACCAAGCAAACTCTGCCTTTTCTTTTGGTAATTCCAAATCGCGCACTAAGTCATTTAACTCCGCTTGACTTAACAAATGTGGGGAAATATTTGCATCTGGAACATATATGCCATCTTCCCTGTTTCTATATCACTAGCAGAATCTTCAGATGAACTGCTGTCTGTTATCGTTGCTGGTGGAACTGGTGGTGGATTTGTTCATCATGTGGTACTGGTTTCATTGCTGATTCGCAGTTGGGTACGTGATCTTTGATTTGTTTTTCTTTGTGAAACCAGCAATCTTTGTCAAACAAAAATAACAACATTGAAGTGATTTTCGGCCACGCCAAACCATGGGGACTGAGAACGGCATAGCTTTTCTTTTACCATTCATCCAAGCTATTAACATTGCATTGCACTGTGCACAGCAAATATGTGGTGCCCAGTCCCTCTGTTGGTCTCCTAACTTACAGTCAAAATAACACTTGTAGGCAAGTTTAATCTTTGTTGTTATGTTTCTACGTTGTGGCTTAGGTGTATATTGTCCACAGACAAAGCAGAAGTTGTCTGGGTGATTTACACAAGCACGTCTATTTGATGCCATTTTGAATTACCATACATTATCTGAAAAAACGTAGAAAGTAATTATTACGATGTGCAAAATAAAAAGAAATACACACCGTAGTACAAAACAAATGCTATAAAAACACACAAGTCACCACAACCTGTCACTTGCTCATCAGCAGAGAGCTTCAACAACCGTTCTGCTTGACTGTCACGTAGCGACTGACCGTTGGGCCGTTGCCCGTTACTATGCTCTTGACTCAGTGTTGCCAACTCGGGATAAATTTTATTTATCAAAATTGTTCGAATTTGTATATAGTTGGCAAAAAAAATTGCTTTAACCTTGAAAAGCAAGTTTCATATTACTGGCATTAAGCCGATTAAAACCAAAATCTGGACGTGGTAGAAAATTTTACTAAAAGTGATTTGCATTTTACACAAAATCTAGACGTGATAGAAAAAATCTAATTATAGATTTGAAATCAGCATACCGAAATTAGCTAGGAGAACCTATTTGGTCTTCTGTAACAAAATCTTTGTTGCCTAGTGTAATAAAAGAAAATATTAAAAAGGTTTAATAATTTTTGCCTGTTAAGTACAAAAATTATACTCTTTCGTGGAATGTTGATAGAATTTGAATTATTTGATATTTTAGTCTGAAAACTTGTTTGCATATAGACAAATACATCAGTTTTATTGCGTAGAAGTTTTATTAAAAATTAAATGACTGAAATTTAGGGTATGTGCGGTCATACGGGTAAATTTCCCGATCGTACAGAGCAGGATAAATTAGGTACATGATCGATTAATTGTTACACAACTATTATTATCACGTATACATTACAATAATACCAAAATCGTTACAAACAATTGTAAAAACTATTTTGGTTACAATTAATGAATTACATAACTATATATCTATATACGTAACAATGGCATGAAAAGAAAAGACAGATAGGTCAATTTTCTTCTCACAAACAAAAAAAGGTTGAATTAAATTCTTAAATTACATTTTCTTAAATTACAAAGGAAAAGTTGAATTCAATTGACTGCATTGAAAACTAACTTGGGACTTGAAATAAAAATGACTTGGGACTTGGAATAAAAATGACTTGGAATAAATCTCTGACTTCAAGTAAAACTCTGACTTGAAATAAATCTCTCTGACTTGAAATAAATCTCTCTGACTTGAAATAAATCCTCTGACTTCAAGTAAAACTCTGACTTGAGCTCTATCAAGTATTCTGATACTGAAAGTGAAACTGACTTGAACTCTTATCAAGTAGTATCTTGAAACTGAAAATGAAACTACTGACTTGAACTCTTATCAAGTAGTATCTTGAAACTGTAACTTGAACTCTTATCAAGTATTCTTGAAACTTAACTGTCTAACTTGAAACTGCTTCAAGTATTTCTATAAATCTCTAAACTCTCTCTAAAACTCTGTAAACTCTCTCTCTCTTAATTTGCAAGTCAATTCAATTCAGTAATTGAAGAAAAATTTGCAAACAAAAAATAAAAAAAAAGGTAAACAACATTTCACTCTAATGTACGGGAAGGTACATAAAATAAAATTATTCTATACTGAATATAACAGTGAAAATAACTGAAATTCTCTCTCTTAATTTGCAAGTCAATTCAATTCAGTAATTGAAGAAAAATTTGCAAACAAAAAATAAAAAAAAATGTAAACAATATTTCATTCTAATGTACGGGAAGGTACATAAAATAAAATTATTCTATACTGAATATAACAGTGAAAATAACTGAAATTCTCTCTCTTAATTTGCAAGTCAATTCAATTCAGTAATTGAAGAAAAATTTGCAAACAAAAAATAAAAAAAAATGTAAACAATATTCATTCTAATGTACGGGAAGTACATAAAATAAAATTATTCTATACTGAATAAACAGTGAAAATAACTGAAATTCTCTCTTAATTTGCAAGTCAATTCAATTCAGTAATTGAAGAAAAATTTGCAAACAAAAAAGAAAAAAAAAGGTAAACATATTTCACTCTGGTATTATTATGTTTGGTACATAAAATAAAATTATTCTATACTCAATATAACAGTGAAAATAACTCTGAAATTAACTCTCTGAAATTAATTAACTCTGTTACAATTAACTTCTGTTACAATTAACTTCTGTTACAATTAACTCTGTTACAATTATGTTTCACTAAAAAAAAGTGTATCACTGGTGTCTGAAGTGTTCACTGTGTTTTGTGTTAAATTCTGGCTCCATACTAAATATTAACTGTTAATAGTACTGTATGATTTTTTTTTCAAGTGTTTATAAATTTCTTAAAAAAAAACAACTCTTACTTAACAAGATTCCTACGGCGAAATCCTTAGAGACGTGTCCTGAAGACGTCTTGCTGGCTACTTGTTCCTGGATGAAAACTAGGCGTGAAGAACTTGGAGTCGTGACACACTGGTCAAGGGTGGATGTTACGAACTAGAAGTCGTGACACGCCGGTCGACTGGTTTTATCCTGATGCAGGGTAATTTCTATTCTTGGCCAAAGAGTGGCCTCTTCTTAAAAATCTTCTTAAAGTAATCTTCTTCTTAAAGTAATCTTCTTATTATCCTGATGCAGGGTAATTTCTATCTTGGCCAAAGAGTGGCCTCTTCTTAAAAATCTTCTTGTTAAACAACTTCTTGTTAAACATCTTCTGGTTAAAATCCTCTTAAGATCCTGGTAAAGGGTCTCCACAATGTTAGAATCCTCTTCTTAAAATAATCTTGATAGTAGGGTCGCCAATTTTTGTTTATCCTGGCAGGGTCGCCAGTTGTTAACCCCCCCTTTATGGCCCTGAGTCGGTTCGGATTCGACGGGGGGGTTCTGGTTCGGAGGCAAGCAACGGATGTTTCTTCTTTATACTTTTCTATAATTCTTTCTAATTCTTTTCTCTCGCTTATTAATTCTTCTCTTTTTATAATTATCGACTTTTCTTTTATAACTTGTCGACTTACTGACTGAGTTCCTGCAGAGAGCACGGCTCGAAGGCAAAAGATAAAAACTTTCTAAAGTGTGGTTTACTTCTTAAAAATTACAGTTGGTACTCTGAATTACAAGGGGTAGAGGTTCGACCTCTTTCGACCATGGCTCAGGCCGGAATCTAAAAATACTTAAGTTAAGGAGGCAAGGGGCCTCTGCCCCCTCCTAATGAGGTGCTAATCTGAAGTACAACGATGAAGTGCTAATCAGAAGTCTAATGCAGAAGTGCAATAAATGAAGTCTAATAATGAAGTCTCTAATCGAAGCGCTAATCTGAAGATGGTCCTAATTTTACAAGTACATGCATAATATAGTCTAATGTTTGGGGGAGACAATCGAAGGTTAAGTTTCCCCCCTTTTTTTAAATACATGATCAGATGTTTTTTTTTGGAAGATTTCAACTAAAAAGAATAAAAAAAATAAAAATAAAAAAGAACAACTATCGCTGATTCTACATTCCTGAAAGCGATATAATTTCGTATTAGCACATAAGCACAATTTTGAGTACATGACTGAGTACGTATTAATTTTGGTTCATTACAATTACGATTACAATTACCAATTAATTCATATTCACTCATTGTTTAATTACACTTCTATTAAAGTACATTACATCAATTACATTATATTAAAGGATTACATTTAATTACAATTTTAGCAAATTGTTAATTGACATATCTACTACTGAAATAATCTAAATAGGTGATACCATTGATATAATGAAGGGGAGTTAACCGTTGTTCTATAATTTAAAGGGGATTAACAACAATGTTATATATTTATAGTTAACAATAATTACGCCAAATTATGTTAAATAATATTAGAACCTGGTTGGTTATCAGAGTTTGAAAGTCTAATTAGCCAGCGATGAGGAAAGCGGAGGAAAATACGATATTTTTTTAATTGGAAGTACACGGATATTTATGATAACGTAATACATAAGTAATACAGAATTTGAATGACAGTTAGGTAGAAATAGTAAGTACAAGTAATGAGAACGGGGATAACTATGTGACGTAAGCCGATAACGAACTAGTGGCCAGGCAGAGAAACAATACAGTATATTATAATAAAAACACATACTATAACATAACACATGATAATGTTATAAATTCGAATCAAAGCGAAAGGAGACTTTTTAACTTTGAGCGTTCGAATTCTGCTGTGATGAGCGGAATTTCGATAATTTAATCTCAGCATTTTTGAATATCTTGCGAGGGTTGAACGCACTTGAAAGTAAATATGAAAAAATAATACGAGAACGTTTTTTCGCGTTCTCGAACGAAACTTCGCGCCTCACAAATTGACACGAGTAAAGATGATTATTTAATAAAAATTACATACGATAATGGTCAAGCTAAAATATGGACGTATGGGGGCGGGGATGAGATGTAAGACAATTCATAATTAATTATAATAACTTTTATAACAAATGGAAAATGGATGATGGATACGACTAAACCATAGAAAGGGTAGATCGTAGGGTTGTGACATGAACAAAAATAGGAAGCTACAAGTAAAATTATTATCCAAACTCGCGTTAAGCGATTTTGGTTCTTATGTAAAAATGGACAATGAATTCATATAATGATGGTGTAGGAATTGTTCATTGTTCACTTTTTACATTACTCTCCCCTTTTAAAAATGATATTTATACAATAATTTAATAGGTACCATTAATACAATACAAATGAGAAAATAACATCCTAACAGGGTACCATTAATACAATACAATGAGAAAATAACATCCTAACAGGGTACCATTAGTTACAATACAAATTTTATACAGAACGATTTCGCGTGGTCGAGTACAATGCAGAGTATCCAAATTTTTAAAATGACACTTGCTTACAAAATATTTAAAAAAAATCAAAGATTAATACTTTAATTTAGATAAACAATTAAGCTAGACAAAGAATGATATTGTAAAATTTTTAGCAAAATTTTATTTTTCTGTGGGAAAAATTATGTACATAATGAATAGAGTAGATAAAAGGGAAAAACGTAAATCGTACAATCTATAAACTAATTTTTATTGACTAGTGTAGGTAAAAATAGAATTACGTAATGGATGATGTATAGACCTGTGGTCTAGTGTGTATTTTGGTGTACTAGGTATAAAGTGTGTAGCTGATAATTTCGAGAGACAGATTTAGCTGATAGGATTGTTAAATTAACTGTATAAATGCATGAATGCAAAATGCATGAATGCATGAATGCAAAAATGATTAAGACTAAATCGCATAGTTGGCACTTACGTAATGAAATAGTTTTATTGTGATATTCAATGATTTTAGCGTGAGGTTTGTATATATAGTATATATAGTGTGCATGCATTTCTATTGACTGTTGTAGGTACAAATCGAATTACGTAGTGGATGATGTATAGACCTGTGGTCAAATGTGTATTTATGTTTGTTGGGTACAAAGTGTGTATCTGATAATTTCGAGACAGATTTAAATTCGACTACTAAAATTCATAACCATATACTGTAGTAGTATGTCAATTTGGCTATAATTTTCGTTTGATACCTTACAAATGGTACAATAACAATTTAAGGACAGTTACTCATGATTAATTGAACAAAAAAAAATAAAAAATACAAATTAAAAATATGAATCAATTATGCATTTCAATGAGCTAACATAATTTTTTTATAATATTCTTAAAAATAAAAGTAAATCGAGCCATAGATGAGTTTCGACTAAGAATAAAAAGTTATTGAAATGGAAGGGAAGCATTTCGAACAATCTTTTCTTTTAATAATTTCAATTAAATTTTATATTAAAAATTATTTTCAGATAACACTAGGCAACAAATTTCAACTTTTCTTTTGTTACAGACACGTGAACTACTGATTCCTACTAAAGCGGTGATGCTGATTTCAGATCTGATATCAAAATTTCTCTATCACGTCCAGATTTTGTGTAACCGAAAACTCCTATTTTTCATTTTTTTTCTCACCCGCTTCTATTACGAAAGCCGTCTAAGCTACTTTTCCGTGCCACGTTTTATGTTAAGCATACTTAAATAATTAGTGAACAGGGATGTCTTTCCTCCTTTATTCTGGCTTAAGACAGAGAGCGGAATTCCGCTGGCGGAGTTACCACCCCTGCGCCCAACCATCCACCCAAAGCGCGTTAGTATTTTGTTGTTACTACTGAAAGGCAAATTCCTGTTCTTAAGTGAAACTTTGGTGTGTCCTCTTCCTTTGTCGCTTGTAGGATGACGAGCTCTCCTTCTGCAGGAACCAACAATAATCTCCCATCATATTTGGGTTGAAATTACCTTGGTATCTGTTTTCCATAACTGAGATCTGTTGGTGGAAGCGCTCACCATGCTCGTCACTTACAGCCCCAAGGTTGGCCGGGAAGAAGTCAAGATGAGAATGTAAAAAATGAATTTTCAAAGACATTCTGCATCCCATTATTTCATAAGATTTAAGCATGTTTTCTACGAGTTTACGGTGGTTTTCAGCTTTGTGGTTTCCAAGAAAATTTTTGACAACTTCAACGAAAGATGTCCATGCTCCTAGTCCATTCTCATTTAGGTTAGATGGAAACGATGAGTCGTGGATGACACTGCGGATCTGTGGTCCAGTGAAAACTCCAGCTTCTAGCTTAGCATCTGTCAATATTCCTTTGAATTTATCCTTTAAATATTGGAAACCACTACCTTGATGATCCATACCCTTCACGAAATTTTTCATAAAGCCAAGTTTAATGTGAAGTGGTGGAAGATGTACTTTCTGAGGGTCAATAAGTGCTGGGTGTTTCACATTGTATTTACCAACAACATGTTCAGTTCTAGATGGCCAATCATGTTTTTTGTAGTGGTTCTTGTCATCTCTGCTGTTCCATAGACACAAAAAGCACATATGCTTTGTGTAGCCCAACTGTAACCCAAGAAGTAATGATACAACTTTAAGGTCGCCACAAATATTCCATGTGTGGTCCTTATATTTGATGAGTCTTAGCAGCAGTTTCATCGATTCATAAGTCTCATTAAGGCCAGTGGCATGTGCTACAGGTATTGAAGGTTTTTCATTGCCGTTGTGCAGTAATACAGCTTTAAGGCTAGCTTTACTAGAGTCAATGAACAGTCTCCATTCTTTTGGATCATAGCGACAGCCAATCCCTTGCATCAGACCACTGATATCGTGGCAGAAACAAACGTTTTCTTCCTGTAAGTAAATTGATGAAAACTGCAAATGGCGATGGCGGAAATGGGAAACTTTGGTGTTTGGTTGGAGAAGATTAAATTCTTGAAGTCTTGAACCAAGCAACTCTGCCTTTTCTTTTGGTAATTCCAAATCGCGCACTAAGTCATTTAACTCCGCTTGACTTAACAAATGTGGGGAAATATTTGCATCTGGAACATATATGCCATCTTTCCCTGTTTCTATATCACTAGCAGAATCTTCAGATGAACTGCTGTCTGTTATCGTTGCTGGTGGAACTGGTGGTGGATTTGTTTCATCATGTGGTACTGGTTTCATTGCTGATTCGCAGTTTGGGTACGTGATCTTTGATTTGTTTTTCTTTGTGAAACCAGCAATCTTTGTCAAACAAAAATAACAATCATTGAAGTGATTTTTCGGCTCACGCCAAACCATGGGGACTGAGAACGGCATAGCTTTTCTTTTACCATTCATCCAAGCTATTAACATTGCATTGCACTGTGCACAGCAAATATGTGGTGCCCAGTCCCTCTGTTGGTCTCCTAACTTACAGTCAAAATAACACTTGTAGGCAAGTTTAATCTTTGTTGTTATGTTTCTACGTTGTGGCTTAGGTGTATATTGTCCACAGACAAAGCAGAAGTTGTCTGGGTGATTTACACAAGCACGTCTATTTGATGCCATTTTGAATTACCATACATTATCTGAAAAAACGTAGAAAGTAATTATTACGATGTGCAAAATAAAAAGAAATACACACCGTAGTACAAAACAAATGCTATAAAAACACACAAGTCACCACAACCTGTCACTTGCTCATCAGCAGAGAGCTTCAACAACCGTTCTGCTTGACTGTCACGTAGCGACTGACCGTTGGGCCGTTGCCCGTTACTATGCTCTTGACTCAGTGTTGCCAACTCGGGATAAATTTTATTTATCAAAATTGTTCGAATTTGTATATAGTTGGCAAAAAAAATTGCTTTAACCTTGAAAAGCAAGTTTCATATTACTGGCATTAAGCCGATTAAAACCAAAATCTGGACGTGGTAGAAAATTTTACTAAAAGTGATTTGCATTTTACACAAAATCTAGACGTGATAGAAAAAATCTAATTATAGATTTGAAATCAGCATACCGAAATTAGCTAGGAGAACCTATTTGGTCTTCTGTAACAAAATCTTTGTTGCCTAGTGTAATAAAAGAAAATATTAAAAAGGTTTAATAATTTTTGCCTGTTAAGTACAAAAATTATACTCTTTCGTGGAATGTTGATAGAATTTGAATTATTTGATATTTTAGTCTGAAAACTTGTTTGCATATAGACAAATACATCAGTTTTATTGCGTAGAAGTTTTATTAAAAATTAAATGACTGAAATTTAGGGTATGTGCGGTCATACGGGTAAATTTCCCGATCGTACAGAGCAGGATAAATTAGGTACATGATCGATTAATTGTTACACAACTATTATTATCACGTATACATTACAATAATGACCAAAATCGTTACAAACAATTGTAAAAACTATTTTGGTTACAATTAATGAATTACATAACTATATATCTATATACGTAACAATGGCATGAAAAGAAAAGACAGATAGGTCAATTTTCTTCTCACAAACAAAAAAAGGTTGAATTAAATTCTTAAATTACATTTTCTTAAATTACAAAGGAAAAGTTGAATTCAATTGACTGCATTGAAAACTAACTTGGGACTTGAAATAAAAATGACTTGGGACTTGGAATAAAAATGACTTGGAATAAATCTCTGACTTCAAGTAAAACTCTGACTTGAAATAAATCTCTCTGACTTGAAATAAATCTCTCTGACTTGAAATAAATCTCTCTGACTTCAAGTAAAACTCTGACTTGAGCTCTATCAAGTATTCTGATACTGAAAGTGAAACTGACTTGAACTCTTATCAAGTAGTATCTTGAAACTGAAAATGAAACTACTGACTTGAACTCTTATCAAGTAGTATCTTGAAACTGTAACTTGAACTCTTATCAAGTATTCTTGAAACTTAACTGTCTAACTTGAAACTGCTTCAAGTATTTCTATAAATCTCTAAACTCTCTAAACTCTGTAAACTCTCTCTCTTAATTTGCAAGTCAATTCAATTCAGTAATTGAAGAAAAATTTGCAAACAAAAAAAAAAAAAAAAGGTAAACAACATTTCACTCTAATGTACGGGAAGGTACATAAAATAAAATTATTCTATACTGAATATAACAGTGAAAATAACTGAAATTCTCTCTCTTAATTTGCAAGTCAATTCAATTCAGTAATTGAAGAAAAATTTGCAAACAAAAAAAAAAAAAAAATGTAAACAATATTTCATTCTAATGTACGGGAAGGTACATAAAATAAAATTATTCTATACTGAATATAACAGTGAAAATAACTGAAATTCTCTCTCTTAATTTGCAAGTCAATTCAATTCAGTAATTGAAGAAAAATTTGCAAACAAAAAAAAAAAAAAATGTAAACAATATTTCATTCTAATGTACGGGAAGGTACATAAAATAAAATTATTCTATACTGAATAAACAGTGAAAATAACTGAAATTCTCTCTCTTAATTTGCAAGTCAATTCAATTCAGTAATTGAAGAAAAATTTGCAAACAAAAAAAAAAAAAAATGTAAACAATATTTCATTCTAATGTACGGGAAGGTACATAAAATAAAATTATTCTATACTGAATAAACAGTGAAAATAACTGAAATTCTCTCTCTTAATTTGCAAGTCAATTCAATTCAGTAATTGAAGAAAAATTTGCAAACAAAAAAGAAAAAAAAAGGTAAACAGTATTTCACTCTGGTATTATTATGTTTGGTACATGAAATAAAATTATTCTATACTCAATATAACAGTGAAAATAACTCTGAAATTAACTCTCTGAAATTAATTAACTCTGTTACAATTAACTTCTGTTACAATTAACTTCTGTTACAATTAACTCTGTTACAATTATGTTTCACTAAAAAAAAAGTGTATCACTGGTGTCTGAAGTGTTCACTGTGTTTTGTGTTAAATTCTGGCTCCATACTAAATATTAACTGTTAATAGTACTGATTTTTTTTTTCAAGTGTTTATAAATTTCTTAAAAAAAAACAACTCTTACTTAACAAGATTCCTACGGCGAAATCCTTAGAGACGTGTCCTGAAGACGTCTTGCTGGCTACTTGTTCCTGGATGAAACTAGGCGTGAAGAACTTGGAGTCGTGACACACTGGTCAAGGGTGGATGTTACGAACTAGAAGTCGTGACACGCCGGTCGACTGGTTTTATCCTGATGCAGGGTAATTTCTATTCTTGGCCAAAGAGTGGCCTCTTCTTAAAAATCTTCTTAAAGTAATTCTTCTTAAAGTAATCTTCTTATTATCCTGATGCAGGGTAATTTCTATCTTGGCCAAAGAGTGGCCTCTTCTTAAAAATCTTCTTGTTAAACAACTTCTTGTAAACATCTTCTGGTTAAAATCCTCTTAAGATCCTGGTAAAGGGTCTCCACAATGTTAGAATCCTCTTCTTAAAATAATCTTGATAGTAGGGTCGCCAATTTTTGTTATCCTGGCAGGGTCGCCAGTTGTTAACCCCCCCTTTATGGCCCTGAGTCGGTTCGGATTCGACGGGGGGGTTCTGGTTCGGAGGCAAGCAACGGATGTTTCTTCTTTATACTTTTCTATAATTCTTTCTAATTCTTTTCTCTCGCTTATTAATTCTTCTCTTTTTATAATTATCGACTTTTCTTTTATAACTTGTCGACTTACTGACTGAGTTCCTGCAGAGAGCACGGCTCGAAGGAAAAGATAAAAACTTTCTAAAGTGTGGTTTACTTCTTAAAAATTACAGTTGGT
Source organism: Bathynomus jamesi (assembly GCA_023014485.1). Taxonomy (NCBI): domain Eukaryota; kingdom Metazoa; phylum Arthropoda; class Malacostraca; order Isopoda; family Cirolanidae; genus Bathynomus; species Bathynomus jamesi. Next base: position 46,115 of record JAJOZX010013130.1, read on the forward strand.
ACTCTGAATTACAAGGGGTAGAGGTTCGACCTCTTTCGACCATGGCTCAGGCCGGAATCTAAAAATACTTAAGTTAAGGAGGCAAGGGGCCTCTGCCCCCTCCTAATGAGGTGCTAATCTGAAGTACAACGATGAAGTGCTAATCAGAAGTCTAATGCAGAAGTGCAATAAATGAAGTCTAATAATGAAGTCTCTAATCGAAGCGCTAATCTGAAGATGGTCCTAATTTTACAAGTACATGCATAATATAGTCTAATGTTTGGGGGAGACAATCGAAGGTTAAGTTTCCCCCCTTTTTTTAAATACATGATCAGATGTTTTTTTTTGGAAGATTTCAACTAAAAATAAAAAAAATAAAAATAAAAAAGAACAACTATCGCTGATTCTACATTCCTGAAAGCGATATAATTTCGTATTAGCACATAAGCACAATTTTGAGTACATGACTGAGTACGTATTAATTTTGGTTCATTACAATTACGATTACAATTACCAATTAATTCATATTCACTCATTGTTTAATTACACTTCTATTAAAGTACATTACATCAATTACATTATATTAAAGGATTACATTTAATTACAATTTTAGCAAATTGTTAATTGACATATCTACTACTGAAATAATCTAAATAGGTGATACCATTGATATAATGAAGGGGAGTTAACCGTTGTTCTATAATTTAAAGGGGATTAACAACAATGTTATATATTTATAGTTAACAATAATTACGCCAAATTATGTTAAATAATATTAGAACCTGGTTGGTTATCAGAGTTTGAAAGTCTAATTAGCCAGCGATGAGGAAAGCGGAGGAAAATACGATATTTTTTTAATTGGAAGTACACGGATATTTATGATAACGTAATACATAAGTAATACAGAATTTGAATGACAGTTAGGTAGAAATAGTAAGTACAAGTAATGAGAACGGGGATAACTATGTGACGTAAGCCGATAACGAACTAGTGGCCAGGCAGAGAAACAATACAGTATATTATAATAACAAAACACATACTATAACATAACACATGATAATGTTATAAATTCGAATCAAAGCGAAAGGAGACTTTTTAACTTTGAGCGTTCGAATTCTGCTGTGATGAGCGGAATTTCGATAATTTAATCTCAGCATTTTTGAATATCTTGCGAGGGTTGAACGCACTTGAAAGTAAATATGAAAAAATAATACGAGAACGTTTTTTCGCGTTCTCGAACGAAACTTCGCGCCTCACAAATTGACACGAGTAAAGATGATTATTTAATAAAAATTACATACGATAATGGTCAAGCTAAAATATGGACGTATGGGGGCGGGGATGAGATGTAAGACAATTCATAATTAATTATAATAACTTTTATAACAAATGGAAAATGGATGATGGATACGACTAAACCATAGAAAGGGTAGATCGTAGGGTTGTGACATGAACAAAAATAGGAAGCTACAAGTAAAATTATTATCCAAACTCGCGTTAAGCGATTTTGGTTCTTATGTAAAAATGGACAATGAATTCATATAATGATGGTGTAGGAATTGTTCATTGTTCACTTTTTACATTACTCTCCCCTTTTAAAAATGATATTTATACAATAATTTAATAGGGTACCATTAATACAATACAAATGAGAAAATAACATCCTAACAGGGTACCATTAATACAATACAATGAGAAAATAACATCCTAACAGGGTACCATTAGTTACAATACAAATTTTATACAGAACGATTTCGCGTGGTCGAGTACAATGCAGAGTATCCAAATTTTTAAAATGACACTTGCTTACAAAATATTAAAAAAAATCAAAGATTAATACTTTAATTTAGATAAACAATTAAGCTAGACAAAGAATGATATTGTAAAATTTTTAGCAAAATTTTATTTTTCTGTGGGAAAAATTATGTACATAATGAAAGAGTAGATAAAAGGGAAAAACGTAAATCGTACAATCTATAAACTAATTTTTATTGACTAGTGTAGGTAAAAATAGAATTACGTAATGGATGATGTATAGACCTGTGGTCTAGTGTGTATTTTGTGTACTAGGTATAAAGTGTGTAGCTGATAATTTCGAGAGACAGATTTAGCTGATAGGATTGTTAAATTAACTGTATAAATGCATGAATGCAAAAATGCATGAATGCATGAATGCAAAAATGATTAAGACTAAATCGCATAGTTGGCACTTACGTAATGAAATAGTTTTATTGTGATATTCAATGATTTTAGCCTGAGGTTTGTATATATAGTATATATAGTGTGCATGCATTTTTATTGACTGTTGTAGGTACAAATCGAATTACGTAGTGGATGATGTATAGACCTGTGGTCAAATGTGTATTTATGTTTGTTGGGTACAAAGTGTGTATCTGATAATTTCGAGACAGATTTAAATTCGACTACTAAAATTCATAACCATATACTGTAGTAGTATGTCAATTTGGCTATAATTTTCGTTTGATACCTTACAAATGGTACAATAACAATTTAAGGACAGTTACTCATGATTAATTGAACAAAAGAAAAATAAAAAATAAAAATTAAAAATATGAATCAATTATGCATTTCAATGAGCTAACATAATTTTTTTATAATATTCTTAAAAATAAAAGTAAATCGAGCCATAGATGAGTTTCGACTAAGAATAAAAAGTTATTGAAATGGAAGGGAAGCATTTCGAACAATCTTTTCTTTTAATAATTTCAATTAAATTTTATATTAAAAATTATTTTCAGATAATAAAAGAAAATATTAAAAAGGTTTAATAATTTTTGCCTGTTAAGTAGAAAAATTATACTCTTTCGTTGAATGTTGATAGAATTTGAATTATTTGATATTTTAGTCTGAAAACTTGTTTGCATATAGACAAATACATCAGTTTTATTGCGTAGAAGTTTTATTAAAAATTAAATGACTGAAATTTAGGGTATGTGCGGTCATACGGATAAATTTCCCGATCGTACAGAGCAGGATAAATTAGGTACATGATCGATTAATTGTTACACAACTATTATTATCACGTATACATTACAATAATTACCAAAATCGTTACAAACAATTGTAAAAACTATTTTGGTTACAATTAATGAATTACATAACTATATATCTATATACGTAACAATGGCATGAAAAGAAAAGACAGATAGGTCAATTTTCTTTTCACAAACACAAAAAAAGGTTGAATTAAATTCTTAAATTACATTTTCTTAAATTACAAAGGAAAAGTTGAATTCAATTGACTGCATTGAAAACTAACTTGGGACTTGAAATAAAAATGACTTGGGAGTTGGAATAAAAATGACTTGGAATAAATCTCTGACTTCAAGTAAAACTCTGACTTGAAATAAATCTCTCTGACTTGAAATAAATCTCTCTGACTTGAAATAAATCTCTCTGACTTCAAGTAAAACTCTGACTTGAGCTCTATCAAGTATTCTGATACTGAAAGTGAAACTGACTTGAACTCTTATCAAGTAGTATCTTGAAACTGAAAATGAAACTACTGACTTGAACAATTATCAAGTAGTATCTTGAAACTGTAACTTGAACTCTTATCAAGTATTCTTGAAACTTAACTGTCTAACTTGAAACTGCTTCAAGTATTTCTATAAATCTCTAAACTCTCTCTAAACTCTGTAAACTCTCTCTCTCTTAATTTGCAAGTCAATTCAATTCAGTAATTGAAGAAAAATTTGCAAACAAAAAAGATAAAAAAGGTAAACAATATTTCACTCTGGTATTATTATGTTTGGTACATAAAATAAAATTATTCTATACTCAATATAACAGTGAAAATAACTCTGAAATTAACTCTCTGAAATTAATTAACTCTGTTACAATTAACTTCTGTTACAATTAACTTCTGTTACAATTAACTCTGTTACAATTGTTTCACTAAAAAAAAAGTATCACTGGTGTCTGAAGTGTTCACTGTGTTTTGTGTTAAATTCTGGCTCCATACTAAATATTAACTGTTAATAGTACTGATTTTTTTTTCAAGTGTTTATAAATTTCTTAAAAAAAAACAACTCTTACTTAACAAGATTCCTACGGCGAAATCCTTAGAGACGTGTCCTGAAGACGTCTTGCTGGCTACTTGTTCCTGGATGAAAACTAGGCGTGAAGAACTTGGAGTCGTGACACACCGGTCAAGGGTGGATGTTACGAACTAGAAGTCGTGACACGCCGGTCGACTGGTTTTATCCTGATGCAGGGTAATTTCTATTCTTGGCCAAAGAGTGGCCTCTTCTTAAAAAGCTTCTTAAAGTAATCTTCTTCTTAAAGTAATCTTCTTATTATCCTGATGCAGGGTAATTTCTATCTTGGCCAAAGAGTGGCCTCTTCTTAAAAATCTTCTTGTTAAACAACTTCTTGTTAAACATCTTCTGGTTAAAATCTTCTATAGATCCTGGTAAAGGGTCTCCACAATGTTAGAATCCTCTTCTTAAAATAATCTTGATAGTAGGGTCGCCAATTTTTGTTTATCCTGGCAGGGTCGCCAGTTGTTAACCCCCCCTTTATGGCCCTGAGTCGGTTCGGATTCGACGGGGGGGTTCTGGTTCGGAGGCAAGCAACGGATGTTTCTTCTTTATACTTTTCTATAATTCTTTCTAATTCTTTTCTCTCGCTTATTAATTCTTCTCTTTTTATAATTATCGACTTTTCTTTTATAACTTGTCGACTTACTGACTGAGTTCCTGCAGAGAGCACGGCTCGAAGGAAAAGATAAAAACTTCTTAAAGTGTGGTTTACTTCTTAAAAATTACAGTTGGTACTCTGAATTACAAGGGGTAGAGGTTCGACCTCTTTCGACCATGGCTCAGGCCGGAATCTAAAAATACTTAAGTTAAGGAGGCAAGGGGCCTCTGCCCCCTCCTAATAAGGTGCTAATCTGAAGTACAACGATGAAGTGCTAATCAGAAGTCTAATGCAGAAGTGCAATAAATGAAGGTCTCTAATCGAAGCGCTAATCTGAAGATGGTCCTAATTTTACAAGTACATGCATAATATAGTCTAATGTTTGGGGGAGACAATCGAAGGTTAAGTTTCCCCCCTTTTTTTAAATACATGATCAGATGTTTTTTTTTGGAAGATTTCAACTAAAAAGAATAAAAAAAATAAAAATAAAAAAGAACAACTATCGCTGATTCTACATTCCTGAAAGCGATATAATTTCGTATTAGCACATAAGCACAATTTTGAGTACATGACTGAGTACGTATTAATTTTGGTTCATTACAATTACGATTACAATTACCAATTAATTCATATTCACTCATTGTTTAATTACACTTCTATTAAAGTACATTACATCAATTACATTATATTAAAGGATTACATTTAATTACAATTTTAGCAAATTGTTAATTGACATATCTACTACTGAAATAATCTAAATAGGTGATACCATTGATATAATGAAGGGGAGTTAACCGCTGTTCTATAATTTAAAGGGGATTAACAACAATGTTATATATTTATAGTTAACAATAATTACGCCAAATTATGTTAAATAATATTAGAACCTGGTTTGTTATCAGAGTTTGAAAGTCTAATTAGCCAGCGATGAGGAAAGCGGAGGAAAATACGATATTTTTTTAATTGGAAGTACACGGATATTTATGATAACGTAATACATAAGTAATACAGAATTTGAATGACAGTTAGGTAGAAATAGTAAGTACAAGTAATGAGAACGGGGATAACTATGTGACGTAAGCCGATAACGAACTAGTGGCCAGGCAGAGAAACAATACAGTATATTATAATAACATAACACATAATATAACATAACACATGATAATGTTATAAATTCGAATCAAAGCGAAAGGAGACTTTTTAACTTTGAGCGTTCGAATTCTGCTGTGATGAGCGGAATTTCGATAATTTAATCTCAGCATTTTTTAATATCTTGCGAGGGTTGAACGCACTTGAAAGTAAATATGAAAAAAATAATACGAGAACGTTTTTTCGCGTTCTCGAACGAAACTTCGCGCCTCACAAATTGACACGAGTGAAGATGATTATTTAATAAAAATTACATACGATAATGGTCAAGCTAAAATATGGACGTATGGGGGCGGGGATGAGATGTAAGACAATTCATAATTAATTATAATAACTTTTATAACAAATGGAAAATGGATGATGGATACGACTAAACCATAGAAAGGGTAGATCGTAGGGTTGTGACATGAACAAAAATAGGAAGCTACAAGTAAAATTATTATCCAAACTCGCGTTAAGCGATTTTGGTTCTTATGTAAAAATGGACAATGAATTCATATAATGATGGTTAGGAATTGTTCATTGTTCACTTTTTACATTACTCTCCCCTTTTAAAAATGATATTTATACAATAATTTAATAGGTTACCATTAATACAATACAAATGAGAAAATAACATCCTAACAGGGTACCATTAATACAATACAATGAGAAAATAACATCCTAACAGGGTACCATTAGTTACAATACAAATTTTATACAGAACGATTTCGCGTGGTCGAGTACAATGCAGAGTATCCAAATTTTTAAAATGACACTTGCTTACAAAATATTTAAAAAAAATCAAAGATTAATACTTTAATTTAGATAAACAATTAAGCTAGACAAAGAATGATATTGTAAAATTTTTAGCAAAATTTTATTTTTCTGTGGGAAAAATTATGTACATAATGAATAGAGTAGATAAAAGGGAAAAACGTAAATCGTACAATCTATAAACTAATTTTTATTGACTAGTGTAGGTAAAAATAGAATTACGTAATGGATGATGTATAGACCTGTGGTCTAGTGTGTATTTTTGTGTACTAGGTATAAAGTGTGTAGCTGATAATTTCGAGAGACAGATTTAGCTGATAGGATTGTTAAATTAACTGTATAAATGCATGAATGCAAAATGCATGAATGCATGAATGCAAAAATGATTAAGACTAAATCGCATAGTTGGCACTTACGTAATGAAATAGTTTTATTGTGATATTCAATGATTTTAGCGTGAGGTTTGTATATATAGTATATATAGTGTGCATGCATTTCTATTGACTGTTGTAGGTACAAATCGAATTACGTAGTGGATGATGTATAGACCTGTGGTCAAATGTGTATTTATGTTTGTTGGGTACAAAGTGTGTATCTGATAATTTCGAGACAGATTTAAATTCGACTACTAAAATTCATAACCATATACTGTAGTAGTATGTCAATTTGGCTATAATTTTCGTTTGATACCTTACAAATGGTACAATAACAATTTAAGGACAGTTACTCATGATTAATTGAACAAAAGAAAAATAAAAAATACAAATTAAAAATATGAATCAATTATGCATTTCAATGAGCTAACATAATTTTTTTATAATATTCTTAAAAATAAAAGTAAATCGAGCCATAGATGAGTTTCGACTAAGAATAAAAAGTTATTGAAATGGAAGGGAAGCATTTCGAACAATCTTTTCTTTTAATAATTTCAATTAAATTTTATATTAAAAATTATTTTCAGATAACACTAGGCAACAAATTTCAACTTTTCTTTTGTTACAGACACGTGAACTACTGATTCCTACTAAAGCGGTGATGCTGATTTCAGATCTGATATCAAAATTTCTCTATCACGTCCAGATTTTGTGTAACCGAAAACTCCTATTTTTCATTTTTTTTCTCACCCGCTTCTATTACGAAAGCCGTCTAAGCTACTTTTCCGTGCCACGTTTTATGTTAAGCATACTTAAATAATTAGTGAACAGGGATGTCTTTCCTCCTTTATTCTGGCTTAAGACAGAGAGCGGAATTCCGCTGGCGGAGTTACCACCCCTGCGCCCAACCATCCACCCAAAGCGCGTTAGTATTTTGTTGTTACTACTGAAAGGCAAATTCCTGTTCTTAAGTGAAACTTTGGTGTGTCCTCTTCCTTTGTCGCTTGTAGGATGACGAGCTCTCCTTCTGCAGGAACCAACAATAATCTCCCATCATATTTGGGTTGAAATTACCTTGGTATCTGTTTTCCATAACTGAGATCTGTTGGTGGAAGCGCTCACCATGCTCGTCACTTACAGCCCCAAGGTTGGCCGGGAAGAAGTCAAGATGAGAATGTAAAAAATGAATTTTCAAAGACATTCTGCATCCCATTATTTCATAAGATTTAAGCATGTTTTCTACGAGTTTACGGTGGTTTTCAGCTTTGTGGTTTCCAAGAAAATTTTTGACAACTTCAACGAAAGATGTCCATGCTCCTAGTCCATTCTCATTTAGGTTAGATGGAAACGATGAGTCGTGGATGACACTGCGGATCTGTGGTCCAGTGAAAACTCCAGCTTCTAGCTTAGCATCTGTCAATATTCCTTTGAATTTATCCTTTAAATATTGGAAACCACTACCTTGATGATCCATACCCTTCACGAAATTTTTCATAAAGCCAAGTTTAATGTGAAGTGGTGGAAGATGTACTTTCTGAGGGTCAATAAGTGCTGGGTGTTTCACATTGTATTTACCAACATGTTCAGTTCTAGATGGCCAATCATGTTTTTTGTAGTGGTTCTTGTCATCTCTGCTGTTCCATAGACACAAAAAGCACATATGCTTTGTGTAGCCCAACTGTAACCCAAGAAGTAATGATACAACTTTAAGGTCGCCACAAACATTCCATGTGTGGTCCTTATATTTGATGAGTCTTAGCAGCAGTTTCATCGATTCATAAGTCTCATTAAGGCCAGTGGCATGTGCTACAGGTATTGAAGGTTTTTCATTGCCGTTGTGCAGTAATACAGCTTTAAGGCTAGCTTTACTAGAGTCAATGAACAGTCTCCATTCTTTTGGATCATAGCGACAGCCAATCCCTTGCATCAGACCACTGATATCGTGGCAGAAACAAACGTTTTCTTCCTGTAAGTAAATTGATGAAAACTGCAAATGGCGATGGCGGAAATGGGAAACTTTGGTGTTTGGTTGGAGAAGATTAAATTCTTGAAGTCTTGAACCAAGCAACTCTGCCTTTTCTTTTGGTAATTCCAAATCGCGCACTAAGTCATTTAACTCCGCTTGACTTAACAAATGTGGGGAAATATTTGCATCTGGAACATATATGCCATCTTTCCCTGTTTCTATATCACTAGCAGAATCTTCAGATGAACTGCTGTCTGTTATCGTTGCTGGTGGAACTGGTGGTGGATTTGTTTCATCATGTGGTACTGGTTTCATTGCTGATTCGCAGTTTGGGTACGTGATCTTTGACTTGTTTTTCTTTGTGAAACCAGCAATCTTTGTCAAACAAAAATAACAATCATTGAAGTGATTTTTCGGCTCACGCCAAACCATGGGGACTGAGAACGGCATAGCTTTTCTTTTACCATTCATCCAAGCTATTAACATTGCATTGCACTGTGCACAGCAAATATGTGGTGCCCAGTCCCTCTGTTGGTCTCCTAACTTACAGTCAAAATAACACTTGTAGGCAAGTTTAATCTTTGTTGTTATGTTTCTACGTTGTGGCTTAGGTGTATATTGTCCACAGACAAAGCAGAAGTTGTCTGGGTGATTTACACAAGCACGTCTATTTGATGCCATTTTGAATTACCATACATTATCTGAAAAACGTAGAAAGTAATTATTACGATGTGCAAAATAAAAAGAAATACACACCGTAGTACAAAACAAATGCTATAAAAACACACAAGTCACCACACCTGTCACTTGCTCATCAGCAGAGAGCTTCAACAACCGTTCTGCTTGACTGTCACGTAGCGACTGACCGTTGGGCCGTTGCCCGTTACTATGCTCTTGACTCAGTGTTGCCAACTCGGGATAAATTTTATTTATCAAAATTGTTCGAATTTGTATATAGTTGGCAAAAAAAATTGCTTTAACCTTGAAAAGCAAGTTTCATATTACTGGCATTAAGCCGATTAAAACCAAAATCTGGACGTGGTAGAAAATTTTACTAAAAGTGATTTGCATTTTACACAAAATCTAGACGTGATAGAAAAAATCTAATTATAGATTTGAAATCAGCATACCGAAATTAGCTAGGAGAACCTATTTGGTCTTCTGTAACAAAATCTTTGTTGCCTAGTGTAATAAAAGAAAATATTAAAAAGGTTTAATAATTTTTGCCTGTTAAGTACAAAAATTATACTCTTTCGTGGAATGTTGATAGAATTTGAATTATTTGATATTTTAGTCTGAAAACTTGTTTGCATATAGACAAATACATCAGTTTTATTGCGTAGAAGTTTTATTAAAAATTAAATGACTGAAATTTAGGGTATGTGCGGTCATACGGGTAAATTTCCCGATCGTACAGAGCAGGATAAATTAGGTACATGATCGATTAATTGTTACACAACTATTATTATCACGTATACATTACAATAATGACCAAAATCGTTACAAACAATTGTAAAAACTATTTTGGTTACAATTAATGAATTACATAACTATATATCTATATACGTAACAATGGCATGAAAAGAAAAGACAGATAGGTCAATTTTCTTCTCACAAACAAAAAAAGGTTGAATTAAATTCTTAAATTACATTTTCTTAAATTACAAAGGAAAAGTTGAATTCAATTGACTGCATTGAAAACTAACTTGGGACTTGAAATAAAAATGACTTGGGACTTGGAATAAAAATGACTTGGAATAAATCTCTGACTTCAAGTAAAACTCTGACTTGAAATAAATCTCTCTGACTTGAAATAAATCTCTCTGACTTGAAATAAATCTCTCTGACTTCAAGTAAAACTCTGACTTGAGCTCTATCAAGTATTCTGATACTGAAAGTGAAACTGACTTGAACTCTTATCAAGTAGTATCTTGAAACTGAAAATGAAACTACTGACTTGAACTCTTATCAAGTAGTATCTTGAAACTGTAACTTGAACTCTTATCAAGTATTCTTGAAACTTAACTGTCTAACTTGAAACTGCTTCAAGTATTTCTATAAATCTCTAAACTCTCTCTAAACTCTGTAAACTCTCTCTCTCTTAATTTGCAAGTCAATTCAATTCAGTAATTGAAGAAAAATTTGCAAACAAAAAATAAAAAAAAAGGTAAACAACATTTCACTCTAATGTACGGGAAGGTACATAAAATAAAATTATTCTATACTGAAATAACAGTGAAAATAACTGAAATTCTCTCTCTTAATTTGCAAGTCAATTCAATTCAGTAATTGAAGAAAAATTTGCAAACAAAAAATAAAAAAAAATGTAAACAATATTTCATTCTAATGTACGGGAAGGTACATAAAATAAAATTATTCTATACTGAATAAACAGTGAAAATAACTGAAATTCTCTCTCTTAATTTGCAAGTCAATTCAATTCAGTAATTGAAGAAAATTTGCAAACAAAAAAAAAAAAAAAGGTAAACAATATTTCACTCTGGTATTATTATGTTTGGTACATAAAATAAAATTATTCTATACTCAATATAACAGTGAAAATAACTCTGAAATTAACTCTCTGAAATTAATTAACTCTGTTACAATTAACTTCTGTTACAATTAACTTCTGTTACAATTAACTCTGTTACAATTATGTTTCACTAAAAAAAAAGTATCACTGGTGTCTGAAGTGTTCACTGTGTTTTGTGTTAAATTCTGGCTCCATACTAAATATTAACTGTTAATAGTACTGATTTTTTTTTTCAAGTGTTTATAAATTTCTTAAAAAAAACAACTCTTACTTAACAAGATTCCTACGGCGAAATCCTTAGAGACGTGTCCTGAAGACGTCTTGCTGGCTACTTGTTCCTGGATGAAAACTAGGCGTGAAGAACTTGGAGTCGTGACACACTGGTCAAGGGTGGATGTTACGAACTAGAAGTCGTGACACGCCGGTCGACTGGTTTTTATCCTGATGCAGGGTAATTTCTATTCTTGGCAAAGAGTGGCCTCTTCTTAAAAATCTTCTTAAAGTATCTTCTTCTTAAAGTAATCTTCTTATTATCCTGATGCAGGGTAATTTCTATCTTGGCCAAAGAGTGGCCTCTTCTTAAAATCTTCTTGTTAAACAACTTCTTGTTAAACATCTTCTGGTTAAAATCCTCTTAAGATCCTGGTAAAGGGTCTCCACAATGTTAGAATCCTCTTCTTAAAATAATCTTGATAGTAGGGTCGCCAATTTTTGTTTATCCTGACAGGGTCGCCAGTTGTTAACCCCCCCTTTATGGACCTGAGTCGGTTCGGATTCGACGGGGGGGTTCTGGTTCGGAGGCAAGCAACGGATGTTTCTTCTTTATACTTTTCTATAATTCTTTCTAATTCTTTTCTCTCGCTTATTAATTCTTCTCTTTTATAATTATCGACTTTTCTTTTATAACTTGTCGACTTACTGACTGAGTTCCTGCAGAGAGCACGGCTCGAAGGAAAAATATAAAACTTTCTAAAGTGTGGTTTACTTCTTAAAAATTACAGTTGGTACTCTGAATTACAAGGGGTAGAGGTTCGACCTCTTTCGACCATGGCTCAGGCCGGAATCTAAAAATACTTAAGTTAAGGAGGCAAGGGGCCTCTGCCCCCTCCTAATGAGGTGCTAATCTGAAGTACAACGATGAAGTGCTAATCAGAAGTCTAATGCAGAAGTGCAATAAATGAAGTCTAATAATGAAGTCTCTAATCGAAGCGCTAATCTGAAGATGGTCCTAATTTTACAAGTACATGCATAATATAGTCTAATGTTTGGGGGAGACAATCGAAGGTTAAGTTTCCCCCCTTTTTTTAAATACATGATCAGATGTTTTTTTTTGGAAGATTTCAACTAAAAAGAATAAAAAAAATAAAAATAAAAAAGAACAACTATCGCTGATTCTACATTCCTGAAAGCGATATAATTTCGTATTAGCACATAAGCACAATTTTGAGTACATGACTGAGTACGTATTAATTTTGGTTCATTACAATTACGATTACAATTACCAATTAATTCATATTCACTCATTGTTTAATTACACTTCTATTAAAGTACATTACATCAATTACATTATATTAAAGGATTACATTTAATTACAATTTTAGCAAATTGTTAATTGACATATCTACTACTGAAATAATCTAAATAGGTGATACCATTGATATAATGAAGGGGAGTTAACCGTTGTTCTATAATTTAAAGGGGATTAACAACAATGTTATATATTTATAGTTAACAATAATTACGCCAAATTATGTTAAATAATATTAGAACCTGGTTGGTTATCAGAGTTTGAAAGTCTAATTAGCCAGCGATGAGGAAAGCGGAGGAAAATACGATATTTTTTTAATTGGAAGTACACGGATATTTATGATACGTAATACATAAGTAATACAGAATTTGAATGACAGTTAGGTAGAAATAGTAAGTACAAGTAATGAGAACGGGGATAACTATGTGACGTAAGCCGATAACGAACTAGTGGCCAGGCAGAGAAACAATACAGTATATTATAATAACAAAACACATACTATAACATAACACATGATAATGTTATAAATTCGAATCAAAGCGAAAGGAGACTTTTTAACTTTGAGCGTTCGAATTCTGCTGTGATGAGCGGAATTTCGATAATTTAATCTCAGCATTTTGAATATCTTGCGAGGGTTGAACGCACTTGAAAGTAAATATGAAAATAATAATACGAGAACGTTTTTTCGCGTTCTCGAACGAAACTTCGCGCCTCACAAATTGACACGAGTAAAGATGATTATTTAATAAAAATTACATACGATAATGGTCAAGCTAAAATATGGACGTATGGGGGCGGGATGAGATGTAAGACAATTCATAATTAATTATAATAACTTTTATAACAAATGGAAAATGGATGATGGATACGACTAAACCATAGAAAGGGTAGATCGTAGGGTTGTGACATGAACAAAAATAGGAAGCTACAAGTAAAATTATTATCCAAACTCGCGTTAAGCGATTTTGGTTCTTATGTAAAATGGACAATGAATTCATATAATGATGGTGTAGGAATTGTTCATTGTTCACTTTTTACATTACTCTCCCCTTTTAAAAATGATATTTATACAATAATTTAATAGGGTACCATTAATACAATACAAATGAGAAAATAACATCCTAACAGGGTACCATTAATACAATACAATGAGAAAATAACATCCTAACAGGGTACCATTAGTTACAATACAAATTTTATACAGAACGATTTCGCGTGGTCGAGTACAATGCAGAGTATCCAAATTTTTAAAATGACACTTGCTTACAAAATATAAAAAAAAATCAAAGATTAATACTTTAATTTAGATAAACAATTAAGCTAGACAAAGAATGATATTGTAAAATTTTTAGCAAAATTTTATTTTCTGTGGGAAAAATTATGTACATAATGAATAGAGTAGATAAAAGGGAAAAACGTAAATCGTACAATCTATAAACTAATTTTTATTGACTAGTGTAGGTAAAAATAGAATTACGTAATGGATGATGTATAGACCTGTGGTCTAGTGTGTATTTTGTGTACTAGGTATAAAGTGTGTAGCTGATAATTTCGAGAGACAGATTTAGCTGATAGGATTGTTAAATTAACTGTATAAATGCATGAATGCAAAATGCATGAATGCATGAATGCAAAAATGATTAAGACTAAATCGCATAGTTGGCACTTACGTAATGAAATAGTTTTATTGTGATATTCAATGATTTTAGCGTGAGGTTTGTATATATAGTATATATAGTGTGCATGCATTTTATTGACTGTTGTAGGTACAAATCGAATTACGTAGTGGATGATGTATAGACCTGTGGTCAAATGTGTATTTATGTTTGTTGGGTACAAAGTGTGTATCTGATAATTTCGAGACAGATTTAAATTCGACTACTAAAATTCATAACCATATACTGTAGTAGTATGTCAATTTGGCTATAATTTTCGTTTGATACCTTACAAATGGTACAATAACAATTTAAGGACAGTTACTCATGATTAATTGAACAAAAGAAAAATAAAAAATACAAATTAAAAATATATGAATCAATTATGCATTTCAATGAGCTAACATAATTTTTTTATAATATTCTTAAAAATAAAAGTAAATCGAGCCATAGATGAGTTTCGACTAAGAATAAAAAGTTATTGAAATGGAAGGGAAGCATTTCGAACAATCTTTTCTTTTAATAATTTCAATTAAATTTTATATTAAAAATTATTTTCAGATAACACTAGGCAACAAATTTCAACTTTTCTTTTGTTACAGACACGTGAACTACTGATTCCTACTAAAGCGGTGATGCTGATTTCAGATCTGATATCAAAATTTCTCTATCACGTCCAGATTTTGTGTAACCGAAAACTCCTATTTTTCATTTTTTTTCTCACCCGCTTCTATTACGAAAGCCGTCTAAGCTACTTTTCCGTGCCACGTTTTATGTTAAGCATACTTAAATAATTAGTGAACAGGGATGTCTTTCCTCCTTTATTCTGGCTTAAGACAGAGAGCGGAATTCCGCTGGCGGAGTTACCACCCCTGCGCCCAACCATCCACCCAAAGCGCGTTAGTATTTTGTTGTTACTACTGAAAGGCAAATTCCTGTTCTTAAGTGAAACTTTGGTGTGTCCTCTTCCTTTGTCGCTTGTAGGATGACGAGCTCTCCTTCTGCAGGAACCAACAATAATCTCCCATCATATTTGGGTTGAAATTACCTTGGTATCTGTTTTCCATAACTGATCTGTTGGTGGAAGCGCTCACCATGCTCGTCACTTACAGCCCCAAGGTTGGCCGGGAAGAAGTCAAGATGAGAATGTAAAAAATGAATTTTCAAAGACATTCTGCATCCCATTATTTCATAAGATTTAAGCATGTTTTCTACGAGTTTACGGTGGTTTTCAGCTTTGTGGTTTCCAAGAAAATTTTTGACAACTTCAACGAAAGATGTCCATGCTCCTAGTCCATTCTCATTTAGGTTAGATGGAAACGATGAGTCGTGGATGACACTGCGGATCTGTGGTCCAGTGAAAACTCCAGCTTCTAGCTTAGCATCTGTCAATATTCCTTTGAATTTATCCTTTAAATATTGGAAACCACTACCTTGATGATCCATACCCTTCACGAAATTTTTCATAAAGCCAAGTTTAATGTGAAGTGGTGGAAGATGTACTTTCTGAGGGTCAATAAGTGCTGGGTGTTTCACATTGTATTTACCAACAACATGTTCAGTTCTAGATGGCCAATCATGTTTTTTGTAGTGGTTCTTGTCATCTCTGCTGTTCCATAGACACAAAAAGCACATATGCTTTGTGTAGCCCAACTGTAACCCAAGAAGTAATGATACAACTTTAAGGTCGCCACAAATTCCATGTGTGGTCCTTATATTTGATGAGTCTTAGCAGCAGTTTCATCGATTCATAAGTCTCATTAAGGCCAGTGGCATGTGCTACAGGTATTGAAGGTTTTTCATTGCCGTTGTGCAGTAATACAGCTTTAAGGCTAGCTTTACTAGAGTCAATGAACAGTCTCCATTCTTTTGGATCATAGCGACAGCCAATCCCTTGCATCAGACCACTGATATCGTGGCAGAAACAAACGTTTTCTTCCTGTAAGTAAATTGATGAAAACTGCAAATGGCGATGGCGGAAATGGGAAACTTTGGTGTTTGGTTGGAGAAGATTAAATTCTTGAAGTCTTGAACCAAGCAACTCTGCCTTTTCTTTTGGTAATTCCAATCGACGCACTAAGTCATTTAACTCCGCTTGACTTAACAAATGTGGGGAAATATTTGCATCTGGAACATATATGCCATCTTTCCCTGTTTCTATATCACTAGCAGAATCTTCAGATGAACTGCTGTCTGTTATCGTTGCTGGTGGAACTGGTGGTGGATTTGTTTCATCATGTGGTACTGGTTTCATTGCTGATTCGCAGTTTGGGTACGTGATCTTTGATTGTTTTTCTTTGTGAAACCAGCAATCTTTGTCAAACAAAAATAACAATCATTGAAGTGATTTTTCGGCTCACGCCAAACCATGGGGACTGAGAACGGCATAGCTTTTCTTTTACCATTCATCCAAGCTATTAACATTGCATTGCACTGTGCACAGCAAATATGTGGTGCCCAGTCCCTCTGTTGGTCTCCTAACTTACAGTCAAAATAACACTTGTAGGCAAGTTTAATCTTTGTTGTTATGTTTCTACGTTGTGGCTTAGGTGTATATTGTCCACAGACAAAGCAGAAGTTGTCTGGGTGATTTACACAAGCACGTCTATTTGATGCCATTTTGAATTACCATACATTATCTGAAAAAACGTAGAAAGTAATTATTACGATGTGCAAAATAAAAAAAATACACACCGTAGTACAAAACAAATGCTATAAAAACACACAAGTCACCACAACCTGTCACTTGCTCATCAGCAGAGAGCTTCAACAACCGTTCTGCTTGACTGTCACGTAGCGACTGACCGTTGGGCCGTTGCCCGTTACTATGCTCTTGACTCAGTGTTGCCAACTCGGGATAAATTTTATTTATCAAAATTGTTCGAATTTGTATATAGTTGGCAAAAAAAATTGCTTTAACCTTGAAAAGCAAGTTTCATATTACTGGCATTAAGCCGATTAAAACCAAAATCTGGACGTGGTAGAAAATTTTACTAAAAGTGATTTGCATTTTACACAAAATCTAGACGTGATAGAAAAAATCTAATTATAGATTTGAAATCAGCATACCGAAATTAGCTAGGAGAACCTATTTGGTCTTCTGTAACAAAATCTTTGTTGCCTAGTGTAATAAAAGAAAATATTAAAAAGGTTTAATAATTTTTGCCTGTTAAGTACAAAAATTATACTCTTTCGTGGAATGTTGATAGAATTTGAATTATTTGATATTTAGTCTGAAAACTTGTTTGCATATAGACAAATACATCAGTTTTATTGCGTAGAAGTTTTATTAAAAATTAAATGACTGAAATTTAGGGTATGTGCGGTCATACGGGTAAATTTCCCGATCGTACAGAGCAGGATAAATTAGGTACATGATCGATTAATTGTTACACAACTATTATTATCACGTATACATTACAATAATGACCAAAATCGTTACAAACAATTGTAAAAACTATTTTGGTTACAATTAATGAATTACATAACTATATATCTATATACGTAACAATGGCATGAAAAGAAAAGACAGATAGGTCAATTTTCTTCTCACAAACAAAAAAAGGTTGAATTAATTCTTAAATTACATTTTCTTAAATTACAAAGGAAAAGTTGAATTCAATTGACTGCATTGAAAACTAACTTGGGACTTGAAATAAAAATGACTTGGGACTTGGAATAAAAATGACTTGGAATAAATCTCTGACTTCAAGTAAAACTCTGACTTGAAATAAATCTCTCTGACTTGAAATAAATCTCTCTGACTTGAAATAAATCTCTCTGACTTCAAGTAAAACTCTGACTTGAGCTCTATCAAGTATTCTGATACTGAAAGTGAAACTGACTTGAACTCTTATCAAGTAGTATCTTGAAACTGAAAATGAAACTACTGACTTGAACTCTTATCAAGTAGTATCTTGAAACTGTAACTTGAACTCTTATCAAGTATTCTTGAAACTTAACTGTCTAACTTGAAACTGCTTCAAGTATTTCTATAAATCTCTAAACTCACTCTAAACTCTGTAAACTCTCTCTCTCTTAATTTGCAAGTCAATTCAATTCAGTAATTGAAGAAAAATTTGCAAACAAAAAAATAAAAAAAAAAGGTAAACAACATTTCACTCTAATGTACGGGAAGGTACATAAAATAAAATTATTCTATACTGAATATAACAGTGAAAATAACTGAAATTCTCTCTCTTAATTTGCAAGTCAATTCAATTCAGTAATTGAAGAAAAATTTGCAAACAAAAAATAAAAAAAATGTAACAACATTTCATTCTAATGTACGGGAAGGTACATAAAATAAAATTATTCTATACTGAATATAACAGTGAAAATAACTGAAATTCTCTCTCTTAATTTGCAAGTCAATTCAATTCAGTAATTGAAGAAAATTTGCAAACAAAAAAAAAAAAAAATGTAAACAATATTTCATTCTAATGTACGGGAAGGTACATAAAATAAAATTATTCTATACTGAATATAACAGTGAAAATAACTGAAATTCTCTCTCTTAATTGCAAGTCAATTCAATTCAGTAATTGAAGAAAAATTTGCAAACAAAAAATAAAAAAAAATGTAAACAATATTTCATTCTAATGTACGGGAAGGTACATAAAATAAAATTATTCTATACTGAATAAACAGTGAAAATAACTGAAATTTTCTCTCTTAATTTGCAAGTCAATTCAATTCAGTAATTGAAGAAAAATTTGCAAACAAAAAAGAAAAAAAAAGGTAAACAATATTTCACTCTGGTATTATTATGTTGGTACATAAAATAAAATTATTCTATACTCAATATAACAGTGAAAATACTCTGAAATTAACTCTCTGAAAATTAATTAACTCTGTTACAATTAACTTCTGTTACAATTAACTTCTGTTACAATTAACTCTGTTACAATTATGTTTCACTAAAAAAAAAGTGTATCACTGGTGTCTGAAGTGTTCACTGTGTTTTGTGTTAAATTCTGGCTCCATACTAAATATTAACTGTTAATAGTACTGATTTTTTTTTCAAGTGTTTATAAATTTCTTAAAAAAACAACTCTTACTTAACAAGATTCCTACGGCGAAATCCTTAGAGACGTGTCCTGAAGACGTCTTGCTGGCTACTTGTTCCTGGATGAAAACTAGGCGTGAAGAACTTGGAGTCGTGACACACTGGTCAAGGGTGGATGTTACGAACTAGAAGTCGTGACACGCCGGTCGACTGGTTTTATCCTGATGCAGGGTAATTTCTATTCTTGGCCAAAGAGTGGCCTCTTCTTAAAAATCTTCTTAAAGTAATCTTCTTCTTAAAGTAATCTTCTTATTATCCTGATGCAGGGTAATTTCTATCTTGGCCAAAGAGTGGCCTCTTCTTAAAAATCTTCTTGTTAAACAACTTCTTGTTAAACATCTTCTGGTTAAAATCCTCTTAAGATCCTGGTAAAGGGTCTCCACAATGTTAGAATCCTCTTCTTAAAATAATCTTGATAGTAGGGTCGCCAATTTTTGTTTATCCTGGCAGGGTCGCCAGTTGTTAACCCCCCCTTTATGGCCCTGAGTCGGTTCGGATTCGACGGGGGGGTTCTGGTTCGGAGGCAAGCAACGGATGTTTCTTCTTTATACTTTTCTATAATTCTTTCTAATTCTTTTCTCCGCTTATTAATTCTTCTCTTTTTATAATTATCGACTTTTCTTTTATAACTTGTCGACTTACTGACTGAGTTCCTGCAGAGAGCACGGCTCGAAGGAAAAAGATAAAAACTTTCTAAAGTGTGGTTTACTTCTTAAAAATTACAGTTGGTACTCTGAATTACAAGGGGTAGAGGTTCGACCTCTTTCGACCATGGCTCAGGCCGGAATCTAAAAATACTTAAGTTAAGGAGGCAAGGGGCCTCTGCCCCCTCCTAATGAGGTGCTAATCTGAAGTACAACGATGAAGTGCTAATCAGAAGTCTAATGCAGAAGTGCAATAAATGAAGTCTAATAATGAAGTCTCTAATCGAAGCGCTAATCTGAAGATGGTCCTAATTTTACAAGTACATGCATAATATAGTCTAATGTTTGGGGGAGACAATCGAAGGTTAAGTTTCCCCCCTTTTTTAAATACATGATCAGATGTTTTTTTTTGGAAGATTTCAACTAAAAAGAATAAAAAAATAAAAATAAAAAAGAACAACTATCGCTGATTCTACATTCCTGAAAGCGATATAATTTCGTATTAGCACATAAGCACAATTTTGAGTACATGACTGAGTACGTATTAATTTTGGTTCATTACAATTACGATTACAATTACCAATTAATTCATATTCACTCATTGTTTAATTACACTTCTATTAAAGTACATTACATCAATTACATTATATTAAAGGATTACATTTAATTACAATTTTAGCAAATTGTTAATTGACATATCTACTACTGAAATAATCTAAATAGGTGATACCATGATATAATGAAGGGGAGTTAACCGTTGTTCTATAATTAAAGGGGATTAACAACAATGTTATATATTTATAGTTAACAATAATTACGCCAAATTATGTTAAATAATATTAGAACCTGGTTGGTTATCAGAGTTGAAAGTCTAATTAGCCAGCGATGAGGAAAGCGGAGGAAAATACGATATTTTTTTAATTGGAAGTACACGGATATTTATGATAACGTAATACATAAGTAATACAGAATTTGAATGACAGTTAGGTAGAAATAGTAAGTACAAGTAATGAGAACGGGGATAACTATGTGACGTAAGCCGATAACGAACTAGTGGCCAGGCAGAGAAACAATACAGTATATTATAATAACAAACACATAATATAACATAACACATGATAATGTTATAAATTCGAATCAAAGCGAAAGGAGACTTTTTAACTTTGAGCGTTCGAATTCTGCTGTGATGAGCGGAATTTCGATAATTTAATCTCAGCATTTTTGAATATCTTGCGAGGGTTGAACGCACTTGAAAGTAAATATGAAAATAATAATACGAGAACGTTTTTTCGCGTTCTCGAACGAAACTTCGCGCCTCACAAATTGACACGAGTAAAGATGATTATTTAATAAAAATTACATACGATAATGGTCAAGCTAAAATATGGACGTATGGGGGCGGGATGAGATGTAAGACAATTCATAATTAATTATAATAACTTTTATAACAAATGGAAAATGGATGATGGATACGACTAAACCATAGAAAGGGTAGATCGTAGGGTTGTGACATGAACAAAAATAGGAAGCTACAAGTAAAATTATTATCCAAACTCGCGTTAAGCGATTTGGTTCTTATGTAAAAATGGACAATGAATTCATATGATGGTGTAGGAATTGTTCATTGTTCACTTTTTACATTACTCTCCCCTTTTAAAAATGATATTTATACAATAATTTAATAGGGTACCATTAATACAATACAAATGAGAAAATAACATCCTAACAGGGTACCATTAATACAATACAATGAGAAAATAACATCCTAACAGGGTACCATTAGTTACAATACAAATTTTATACAGAACGATTTCGCGTGGTCGAGTACAATGCAGAGTATCCAAATTTTTAAAATGACACTTGCTTACAAAATATTAAAAAAAATCAAAGATTAATACTTTAATTTAGATAAACAATTAAGCTAGACAAAGAATGATATTGTAAAATTTTTAGCAAAATTTTATTTTTCTGTGGGAAAAATTATGTACATAATGAATAGAGTAGATAAAAGGGAAAAACGTAAATCGTACAATCTATAAACTAATTTTTATGACTAGTGTAGGTAAAAATAGAATTACGTAATGGATGATGTATAGACCTGTGGTCTAGTGTGTATTTTTGTGTACTAGGTATAAAGTGTGTAGCTGATAATTTCGAGAGACAGATTTAGCTGATAGGATTGTTAAATTAACTGTATAAATGCATGAATGCAAAATGCATGAATGCATGAATGCAAAAATGATTAAGACTAAATCGCATAGTTGGCACTTACGTAATGAAATAGTTTTATTGTGATATTCAATGATTTTAGCGTGAGTTGTATATATAGTATATATAGTGTGCATGCATTTCTATTGACTGTTGTAGGTACAAATCGAATTACGTAGTGGATGATGTATAGACCTGTGGTCAAATGTGTATTTATGTTTGTTGGGTACAAAGTGTGTATCTGATAATTTCGAGACAGATTTAAATTCGACTACTAAAATTCTAACCATATACTGTAGTAGTATGTCAATTTGGCTATAATTTTCGTTTGATACCTTACAAATGGTACAATAACAATTTAAGGACAGTTACTCATGATTAATTGAACAAAAGAAAAATAAAAATAAAATTAAAATATGAATCAATTATGCATTTCAATGAGCTAACATAATTTTTTTATAATATTCTTAAAAATAAAAGTAAATCGAGCCATAGATGAGTTTCGACTAAGAATAAAAAGTTATTGAAATGGAAGGGAAGCATTTCGAACAATCTTTTCTTTTAATAATTTCAATTAAATTTTATATTAAAATTATTTCAGATAATAATATTAATAATAAATAAAAATTATATTCGTTGAATGATAGAAAAATTATTT
>JAJOZX010013131.1:12500-86440 GCA_023014485.1 Bathynomus jamesi
CACAATTATATACAAAAAATTCAAACATAAAGTGGAAGTATATTCCGGTTGCCTCTCCTTGGTATGGTTCTATCTGGGAGAGGAATATACAAACAGTAAAGAATTGCTTGAAGAAAGCAATTGGTAAAAAACAGATACACTTATTTGAGTTGCTCACTCTCCTGGCTGAGATTGAGAACATCATCAACAATAGACCACTCACTTATGTGAGTGACAACATTAATGACCCGGGACCATTAACTCCAAATCATTTGATTCGGGGAGAACAAGTTAGTCTCCTGCCGGACTACAATATAGACTCTTCAGAAGACCCAAACTGGACTCAACGACATGATGAGCTCCAGACTAAGTTACAACATTTAACTAGAGTTGAAGCTCATTTCATTAAACAGTGGAAAAACTGAGTACTTGATGGGTCTAAGGGAGAGACATAAACAAATGACTAAGAAGGATTGGTCTGACACAATTAAGGTAGGGGACCTTGTTCTCATACATGACAGTACTCCAAGACAATACTGGCCTCTGGCTAGAGTTTAGAACTCAGACCAGGGGCAGACGGGGTAACAAGAGTGGTCAAATTAAGGACTTCAACGGGTGACACAACAAGAGACATTTCTTTTGTACCCTTTAGAGTCTGGACCCAAAACAATGGACTTTGGAGAACCTTCTCCACTGACAGTAACAACTGGAGACACTGAACTTCCAGTAACTATTCCTTTGACAGTAGGAGTGGTAACGCATCCTACTACAACATTGACAGACACAAGACCTCAGCGACAAACAGCATTAAAGGCGCGACTATTTTTACAACAAAAAATAGATGCTGGGGAAATTGTAATTTTATCTTCTAACTTTCACTTTTTCTTTTCTTATGGTAAAGACCATAGACAGTTTCATCCTATGGATGTATATTTCTCTTCTAATTAAATGCTACACCTTCTCCATGAGAAGGTGAGGATAGGCACTGTTAATCAGATTAACAGGCATTTACAGTCAAATAGTTAGCTAGTCTACACTCAGACATAAAAATTGGTGACAATAACACCAAAATTTTTATCTCCCGGGGCCCCCAGTATATGGAAAACTGATGAGTGGGTAGTTGGGAGGTAACGAAAATGGTTCACTGAGTAGGTAGGTAGTTAATCTAACAATTATTAAATTCCTTTTATGTCAATAACTGGGTGGATGAAACCAATTGGTTGCTCACCAGAGTTATTCTCCACACTAGTATTTATATACTGTGTGACAAGAGCGTGCTCGGTAATAGATATACATTACCGATCAACCAACCGAGGAAAAAACCAACACGACACTGGTGGAAAAAGCCCCGCGAAAAGGAGAACAAAGGAGAACAAAAACGAGGAACGGGGCGAGAGGACGCAACTGGAGAAGGGACGAGAACAGACAACGAAAAAGATCCCCACCAGCAAGTACGCTCTTAACAGTTAAACCAGGACGGAAGAAGGGACTCTCTAATAACTAGCAGTAAGTGACTAATTGTGTTTTTAACCCAGTTTTACGTAGATTCATTAAATTAAGCTGGGTCAGACAACTTAGGCCTACATTGTGGCCTAAGACCCAGCATCAACTCATAGCTTAACAAAGGTAAAGGTAGATTGCCCTAACCTAGTTTGGTGAGGAATCCTACTGTGGACCTCAATTTATCTGCCCGCTCTGGACCATTTCCGGAATCTCTAGGCTGACCCCTCTAGGCTAGACTTGATCTACTCTATAGTTAGACTGGAGAAATAAGGGGTGGGTTAATTGTGGACCAATTCATACAGAGCATTTTTCACATAAGTATAGAGGAGTGTTCTGCACACGAGGAAGAGAAATAACGCGAACAAATGAAAAATGAGGCTACCACTACACCACGGACCTCGATCAGTCAGAAGTCGCAATTCTCCTACATAGGGCAGAAACCAATGCCTTGAAGGCACCCTCGCAAATCGTGAATATGTACATTTTCTATACATTAATATACTGCGTGGTCATTGCAGTTAAATGTACATATTCACGATTTGCGAGGGTGCCCTCTCAAGGCATTGGTTTCTGCCCTATGTAGGAGAATTGCGACTTCTGACTGATCGAGGTCCGTGGTGTAGTGGTAGCATATCTGACCGGCAATCGGAAGATCCTGGGTTCGATTCCCGGGCGGTCACCTCATTTTTCATTTGTTCGTTATTTCTCTTCCTCGTGTGCAGAACACTCCTCTATACTTACGTAGTTTCTATATATATATATATATACAGGGTGTACATAAAGTCAGGATCTATTTTTGTGAAGCACTTGGAAATTATATGGAATTCAATCATAAAATGATAAAGTGGTAACATTTATTAAATAATTAAGAGTAGGATTCGACGTGACGCCCATCAGTATCCCTGCACAGCTCAAATCGTTCCGCAGCATTTCTAAATACATTCTGGAGCATTTGCGGGGTTATGTTATCTGCAGCAGTTCGTATACGTGTACGTAAGTTTTCAAGACTCGTAATCTTCGTCTGATAGACGTGCGATTTGATAAAGCCCCATGCAAAGAAATCTAAAGGGGTTAAATCTGGTGATCTCGCTGGCCAAGGTCTGTTGCTTCCGCGTCCGATCCAGCGATTTGGAAAACGTCCATTTAGATAATCCTGAATAATTTTGGCATAGTGACAAGGAGCACCATCATGTTGATAGACGACGGGGATAGGATTGTTATGCCCCCTTGGGGCATTGGTTTCTGCGCGTATGTAGAGGAATTACGGCATTTGATTGAGTGAGGCCCGTGGTGTAATGGTTATCATATCTGACCGGCAATCGGAAGATCCCGGGTTCGATTCCCGTGTGGTTACCTCATTTTTTCATTTGTTTCGTTCTCTCGCTCTCATCTTGCGCGGAATATTCTCCTATACAAGCGTCGTTCTTTACGTTAATTATACTGCGTGTTTGCAGTTATATATATATATATATATATATATATATATTGACGATTGGTTAGGTTAAGTCGTAGTATTTTCGTTAGTTTTAACGAAAATATCACGACTAAACCTAAAAATAAATGTTTTCATTTCAAAATGTTTTCATTAATAACTTGCATGAATTCTAAATGTTTAAATTTAATTTTTAATTTTACAAAATAAATGTTTTCATTAATTTTTCATTTTTTTTCTGGTCCTATGTATGAATTGTCCTAGGTATGAGTTGTCTGGGTATAAGTTGTCCTGGTATGAGCTGTCCTAGAACCAGTTTTAGTAGAGTAAATGTTATATGAGGCCCTCATAGGAAGAAGTGGCTTAGCGACAAAAGTTTAAAAAAAACGCCATTACCCCCACCCACCCCACCCCTCTGTACTTACGTATTATCAGGACTACCAAACTGTTTATTATGTATTTTTGCTCTCGTCATTTTCGTTTTCGAAGTACTTACATTCACTTGTAATAGACATTAAATAGCTCGTGCTCGGCCGCGGAGTGACCTAGGACCGGGAAACTTAACAGAGCACATCGGTAGCTCATGGGATATCAGTTGGTGGTGGTTGCATAATTTTCCGATGTGCCGTTTAGTCTGTGCACGGTTCCGAAGAAAGCGGACAGACGGACAGACACACAGACACATTTTACCTCAATAGTAGATAGGATAACTATAGTCCAATAGTTTTGGCCAGTATTATGTCTAAGGTGTTTGAATATATATTCATTAATTATAGACTTGAATGTTACCTGTATACAAACGATAGCCAATTTGGTTTCAAAAAGAAACATGGTACCGACATATGCATACAGGGTGCTTCACAACCGGTCTGCCATACTTTGTGGGGGTGATATGGAGTAAAAAAGTTAATACAACATAGGTGCTATTTCCAACCGTTGCGGAGCTATGGACGTTTTAAAATGTGCAAACAACAAATCCCTACTTGTGTGTAATTCGATAAATGGCAACACTGGTAGTAGTTTCGGTTAACGAAGTTACTACTACTCATCCTGTTTTTTTCTTTCAGTTGGTTCTGATCTGTGGTACGAGACACTGTGTTGCGCTAAGGTGAACAATCAAAATGAATCAACAGTTCACACCCGCTGATTACGCTATCCATTTCATTTATGGATTCTGTGATGGTAACAGCAGAGCGGCAGTTGAGGAATATCGAAGACATTTTCCGAACCGCCGAGTACCGAACAGACAAGTGTTTAGTGACACACACCAGAGATTAAAGGAACCAGGGACAATTGTTCCACGTAACCAAGAACATGTAGCACGACGTCCCGTTGCTGTGGAGGAGCGCATACTGGACCTAGTACAATGTAGCCCAACTACCAGTGTCCGAAGGATTTCTAGACGAATTGGTGAATCTGCATCGCGCGTATGGCGAACCATGCATGATGAGGGTTTGTATCCATATTATTTGCAACGTATGCAAGCTCCTCAACTGGATGATTACGATAAACATGTTCAATTTTGCCAGTGGATGGTTATGCATCGCCAAATTCTTAATCGCATACTGTTTAGTGATGAAGCACAATTCATTTGGGATGGAATTAACAAAAGACGAAATTCCCACTTGTGGTCCGCCGATAATTCCCACGGTATTGTTGAAAGAAATTTTCAACATTGATTCTTGGTGAATGTTTGGTGCGGTAATTGGAGATCAGCTGATTGGACCATTCGTTTTGAAACAACGATTAAATGCTGATATTTATCCGAACTTCCTGACGAACGAATTGCCGCTTTTGATGGAGGACGTGCCGTTGGAGACAAGGCGCAGGATGTTCTTTCAGCACGATGGGTCGCCACCACATTTTGGTCGTCATGTTACGGATTACTTGAATCAGCGGTACGGGAATCGTTGGATTGGTCGTGCTGGTCCAATATCGTGGCTCCCCGAGATCTCCGGACCTAACCCCGTTATTTTTTTTTATGGGGCCTTATGAAAGAGATCGTCTACAAGACCAAAGTACAAACGAGAGAGAAACTCTTGCGTCAGATTATCGATGCTGCTGCTTACATACGAGAACACCCCGAAATGATTCAATGGGCAGTGGAGTCTTGTTTGGAACGAGCAAGGCTGTGCATTGAAACCCGAAGCGAACATTTTGAACATTTATAAGGTATCTCATAAAATGTAGTAATAAATACATTACATTAATACTCTCGTTTATTTTTTTCCGTGCACCTTAAAACGTCCAGAGCTCCGCAACGGTTGGAAATAGCACTGAAGTTGTATTAACTTTTTTACTCGATATCACCTCCCAAAGTATGGCAGACCGGTTGTGAAACACCCTGTACACGCCGTCAAATAAATGGTCTGTAAATACCGAACTTTAAATGTTAATGTATTTGTGCGTGTCCTGGATGCCTTTAAGACATATGATCGTGTTAATCATGACAAATTATTTATGAAACTTGTAAATTGTAATGTACCTGGTTACTTGGTCCATGTAATATTACAATCACCAGACAATGATTGAGATGTGGTGGATTGTTTGAAAATTTCAAACAAAAAGAAATGTAAGCAAGTATAAGAGTAATGGTGGTAGGCGACGATCAACAGAAACTGTGCAACAGGTAAATATGGTTCATGAAATTATTGCGCGCAGTCCGCAGAAGCAGGTATTTCATAAACGTCCATGCATCGTACACTTCATACCGAATTAGACCGTCACTTTACTGACGAGTGGTATGTACGTCTGCCTCGGTAGATTAATAAGCAAAACTTTCGTTACTGGGGAAGTCAAGCTGGCAATCCAATAGAGCTAACACGTATTGTTGCTAAACTCAAAATTTGGGTCGCTGATCGGTGGTATGGTGTATTAAATCCCTACTTCTCAGTGAATGAAACTGGAAAAGCAGTAAAGGTAACGCAAAATTCATATCGTCAAATGCTACAAGATTTCTACTTATCACAACTAATTTGTTTGTTCCGTTAAAGAAAACTGCACCGCCCCAGATTCAAAGTGGTTTCAGCAAGATGGAGCACCTCCACACACTGCTTGTGTAACTCGCAACTTTTCGAGGAAACATTTTTCCAGGTGACCAATCTCCCTTCATGAACCAGTGGAAAGATCCCCATACTCGCCTGACCTCACAATTCCTGACTTACTTTTTTGTCGGGTTACATAAGACAGGGTCTATACTATCAAGCCTAAGATACTTGAAGACCTAACGACGAAAGTCTTTGCTGTAATCAACAACATGGCGATTACAACGACCATGTTTAATTAAAGTTAAACTCTTGTTTTACGTACCTACTGCGATTGTCTGTGTGTCTAGTTTCCTTATTTTTAGCTTGGAATATTTATTTAGAAATAGCGACATTTTTGGGGGGTACACCTGCTGTATATATATTCTTTTTGGTCGTACGAAGTTGGTAGTTGACACTTTTTAGTTTTTCATTCATCTTTTATTCAACACGGATATGGGAAGCGCGTCACCCGACGTGAATTAAAATACACCTGGAAGGGAATTAAAAATTTATTGAAGGCTGAAGTATATGGAAGCGTTCACCGAGAGAGTAAAATAAGATTACAGATCCTTTAGTTGAAGGTAAACAAGGCGGCTTTATATAAAGAAGAGGATGTGTTCAAGTGTTTGCAGTAGGACAGCTGATTGCAAAATTAAATAAGAAAATGTAAAGGGTGGCCCAAAAGTCTGTTGCCCCGACGCATTCTAAACTTTTTTCGGGGCAACAGACTCTTGGGCCACCCTGTACATAACACTTATAGGTTTAGAGAAAGCTTATGATGAAATGAATAGATCGTCTTATGGAAAATGCTTAGAATGTATAGTGTCGATGGTAAATTAAGTAGTGAAAAATGTGGGTAGTCGTATTTGTGCAAGAGTTAAGGATTCGTCGAGTGACTGGTCAAGTATGTGTTGGAACATTGGGTCTGTGGGACCCGTGAATTCCTGCCCAGGGTTAAAACAAATTAAGATTTTCTTCGTAACTTATAAAAATACTTAAGGGTTAAATAATTAAGTCACTAAAATAATTCAATATTTTTTATTTTATAAAGAATAAAACAATAAATCATGCCGAGCGTTTATCAGTCACATTAATTCGAGTTCTCATTCAAACGCGTAGAATCCAAAAGGTTTCTACTTTTAAGATATTGGCTATACTGCTCATGGCAATTTTTAAAATTTTGGACTTTTCTACGAAGCTGTTTCCAAGTTTCTTGATCATAATTCCGGCCATCACGAGCCATTGTCTGAAAAATTGCGAGTCAAATTATTTTAGGTTTATCAATCTACCTCATTATTTAGAGCAAAGCTCCAAACAAAATACTCGGAATCCTCAATAACCACTGTAAAATGCTAAAAATGACGAAGACGATTGAATTTCGAGTAGCCTCATTCTAAATTCTGTATTATTATGTTTGGTAACCATTTTCATTACTATAAAATTCATCACTGGAAACAATATAAAATACTATTTAACGGCTCACCTTATAATCTTCTCCATATTTATCTAACAAATACATAACAAACTCAGCTGCTCTAGGAGCCATTTTTAAACAACGTTCACCTTTCTGGGATTGTATTCGCAGATCTGACACCTGTAAAGTGGTGATACATAAAAATATAATAAATTTAATGTTACGAGAAATGTATACGAATGTCATATATATATAATCTAAAAAACCCTTTTTCACTCTTCATGGAATGACCGAGACACTCGAATTTGGGACCAGACACGCACAAATAATTACGCAATTATTACAAGGTACCACCCAAACCTCAGGAATCGAGTGTTACCTCTCATGAAATGGTTGGTCATACCTCTAATGGTAAGTTGGGTGAGACCAAGGTGTCCGTTCACGCACCTTTTACACAGTCTTCCTCTACTTCACTATTTTCACCTTTTTTACCAATCATACTTCTTAAATTACTCATTTCAGCTATCCTCGTTTCTAACAGTGAATATTTTTTTTCTTTCTTTGCTTAACCGCCGATTCATACCTATAGTGGTAAATATCTCGGCGAGACAGTGGGTGGGTGGTGTCGCTGGGGTGGGGGTAGAGGACAAGGGGGATGAGAAGGTTCGGTTATTGGCTATGTGGAAGGAGGGGTATGGATTCAGGTGAGGTGTCGTAGTTGAGAGTGGGTGAGAAGAGAGAAAATTGCTTCCGTTGAAAAGCGGGGGTCTTCGGCGAGCATCGACTGTATTCATTCAGGTATGGGTATGCCGGAAAAGAATGGGAAACACCTATAACGGAGGTCGGACAGGTTCGGGAATTCGACCAAGAGGTGAACGACGGTGATGGGGGTATGGCATGTAGGGCAGAGCGGAGCTGACGATTTAGCCATAAGGGGACCGTGTGTGTCCTAGGCGGAGACGGGCTAGAATCACTTCTTTATGGTGGGACCTATGGAACGAGGAGGCCGAATATACTAGTTGTGGTTTGATCCGGTGAAGTTAGTTTGATTGTGGCCTGGTCCCATTCTCGCTGCCAAATGGAACTGAAGTGGGAGCGGAGAGTCGGGAAGAAATCAGTGAAAGGGAGGGGCCAGGTGGAGAGATCGGTAGTGAGGAGGCAGTTTTCTTATTACCCCGGATACCAACATGTGCCGGGACCCAGCAGAAGGCGACCGTCTTGTGTTGGAAAGCCATCAAGGAGTGGAAGGTTTGTTGGGACGAGCGGGTGAGGGGGATTAAATCTTTCGAGAGAGAGAAGTGCATTTTGATAATCTGAATAAATGACATAGGAACTGGCGGAGTAGGTGCTTATGATGTCGAAGGCCTCCAGAATAGCAGAGTTCTGCCGAGAAAACAGGCCTGGCGGGGCAGAGGGACGCTTCGAGAGAGCCGTTGAGTCAATATCACCGTTGAGGCAGCCGTACCAACCTCTGAGCGGGAACCATCTGTATAAATGTGGACAGTGTCCGGGTGTCTGATTAAATGTTCTTGGAAAAGTGACGTATATACCGTAGCGGTCGTGGTAGCTTTTGGCAGGGCACACAAGTCCCTGCAAAACTTGATAGGGGTGAGGAACCAGAGGGTAGATGTGATACGAGATGGGGATGACTGAAGGAGGGGGCATGTTGGAAAGGTCCAGGAAAGAGCGGACTTGGAGGCAAATCCGTATACGACACTTCCATTGTCCAGCTTTGACTGGACCATGGAAGTGTAAAGACGGAGGAAGGGGCGTCGGTCGGCGCCCCACGTGGTGTGGGAAAAGGTGATCGAGGAGAGCGAGGGGACGCTGGAGAGAATGTTTCAGGTGCCAAAGATGGGGAGCCCAGTTGTTGAGCCGTAGGTGAAACGTCATGCCCAAGAACCGCGAGGTGGGCACCACTTCGAGGGGCTGCCAGTATAGCGTGACCGAGGGGAAAGGAGTGGCTGTGGATTAGGCGGGTCGAAATCTAGTCAAAATGATTTTTTTTAGATGGGCACTATGTGGGGTTTATGAAATGATATCCTGACCAACATACTCCAAAAGAAAGTTTATGCTCCCCTCCGTACCACTAGCATACTCCCTCTTTTTTTTGGCTCCGCCCCCAAATTAAAAATATCATAAATCAAAATAGAGATCATTTAAAGCATTTTTTTATAGAGATGACCCTCCTTAAAATTGCATAATATACCTCGTGTGCAATTTTCAGGCAATTATCCAAGAAATTTCAAATCCTTGAAAAATTGCCGCATCCCCAAAAAGTGTTATCAGTATATAGAAAAGGGTGGCATAAACTTTAGTTTGGAGTACTGATTGCCTAGGAGACCAATTCATAAACCTCATATAGGCCTAGTATATTTGTCTGAAAAGAAGACAATTAGTCTATTGTACCATTTATTACACAAAACAGCTTTGAAGTAAAAACAAAATTTAATTTAAAAATTACCTTCACAATTCACTAATTACTTGTGGATGTGCCTTGGCCCCATTGGCTTTTCCATTCAAACTGCGGCAGTCTTTTTCTTGATTCCAGTTGATTGAGGATAAATTTGTGCCGATTGCCGTAGCCAATCCTTTGTTCTGATGCTTTTGTCACTAAGTTCACTGCACTTTCCACACTTTGACTGTGGCATGAAAAGGCAGCAATTTTCAAAGGTTCTGTTCTTGTATGCAGTAGCTCTTCATTGCTGAAATTCCTTATCAAAGGTGGAGGATTGATAGCTTCCTTTATCCAGTCAATCATCTCATAGTAGTCTCTGGAATCGAAATTTAGAGATTTAGGAAGCTCAAAATTTCGTGCCACTGAAACGTGTCCGACTGAGAAGTATCTTCTGAAGAGCATCTTCTCTGACATGTCTGCTGTCAGTAAGCATTGACAGTAGGATAGCTTCGGGATTGGCAAAATAGGCATTATTACGGAACACCGGTTCCATAATAATGCGATGTTTTTCTTCCAATCCTCGCATCAAGACAATCAAATGAAAAAAACTCCGTGCTCCGTCAGTAGCTTTAGGATGGCATTTGATATGAAACCATCCAGGAGCATATGATTTCATGACGATGGTTACCAGTTCTTTCAGATTTTGTTCGGGATGCAAAGTCGATACATATAAACGAAGAATCCGGTTTGCTCGGGTAATCCAGCGAGCATGATGAATGGCACCTGGAGACCTGCGGGCTAGACTTTCAGATACCCATCCAGATTGCACTGCTAGGCACATATCATAGAGATACTTTTGATCACTGCTCAACTCTTTCACGACATTCGGTGGTATATCTTGGACGTTGCCCTGAACTGGTGAAAATGCCACTAAGTCTAAAATGGTTAAATCACATTTCAATTTGGCTCCAATTGAACCTTTAAAGGTATTTGGCCCTGATGTTTTTCCGTCTATGGTTTCAAATATGTGTCTGAAGGGGAGTTCATTCATGTGTAAAAGAGACACGAGCCATTGAACTGATCTAGGCAAAAAAATTTCAATCAATTTTATGGTACCAGCAATTCTACCAGTATTGACAGCAGTACCGTCGCATAGCAGAGCATTGAGAGTGTCGATGGTCGCTGAATCAATTAAGAACGTTATAATTTCATCAGCTATACACCGAGCATTTCCTGCGTCAGGGCAGAGATGGTCTACATAGATACCTCCAGGGTCTTTGATCAGCACATAATGTTCTTCTTTCTCTTTTCCATGCTTGGTTAACGTATCATCCCTTTCTTCCATCAAACCCTATACATTCAATATTCACATTTTCACATCTAGATTTAACTATTTTTCTTGCCTACACGAATTCTCCCTCTTTCTATTTTCTTCCTAAGTTCCTATCAAGCATGTTAGATTGATCGATTATTCGCATATCTTTCAATGCAGCATTAACAATAGCTGCTGTAGCTCTCGAACTCACACGGTAACGGTCTGCCACCAATGGTAATTCATTGTATGAATACCTATTTTGATCATTTTCAAGCAATTCCACATCGGGCACGAATTCTAGCTCATTGTCACTGTCTTCTATATCTTCGCTAAAGTCATCTACTGAAGAAGATGGTACAACTTCCATAGCCTGTGCCATTTCCACTTGTGACCTTTGTTGCCTCTCTTGTTCTTCTCTTGCTCTTGAGAGGGATCGTCTCTGGACAGCGGCAGCTTCACGATCAAATGGCCCTAATTGATTTATTCTTTGCTTTTGGCCTACAAATGACTCCCACTCTACCATTGGGATTTTTACCTCGCATCGACAAAACGGCCTTTCTATTCCTTTATCATAACATTTGCAAGTACAAATGTCAAACATTTCATCATATGAAGCAAGTTTTTTAGCAAAATTTTCATTCCTTTGACGTAGAGGAACCTTGTTCAAGGAAAGAGCTGATCTGATTAATCTTTCCACTGCAGAAGAAATAGATCTTTCTTGAATGACAGGGAAAGAGAACATGGCCCAAATATCTTGAAGATCTTTGGTAACTATATTGTAGCAATCGTTCGCAGTTGCTGATCCCCTTGACTTGATTTCTCTCTCTTTTGAATGAAGAAATAGTGTCTGACAACGTCTGCCTTTGTAGGAATCATTGATCGGCGGAATTCAGTGGCAAAACCAAAAGCTACATTCGAAGATTTGTTTCTGGTTGACATTTTTTCAACCTTTTTAAAAAATTAAAAATCCAGCTTTTATAGAATCATGCATGGATCATAAGTAAATCTAAAGAACATAAATTCTTATAATTCCTGTAAAAATATATGATAATTAGAACATGAAATTTATTGGTATTGAATTTGAAATTCAACACACAGCTCAGTAAACTGATTACACATAAACGATGTTTATGTGTAATCAATTTTCTGATATATAGCAAATATTTTTAGAAAATACGCGTGGTGAAAATTTTGAGAAATCCAAATTTTTGAGGTAATTGCCTGAAAATTGCACACGATATATATTATGCAATTTTAGGGGGGGGTCATCTCTATGAGAATATGCTCTAAATGGTCTCCATTTTCATTTATGAGACTATTTTCATTTTTGGGGCGGAGCCAAAAATAGGAGGGAGTATGCTAGTGGTACTGGGGGGAGCATAAACTTTTTTTTGGAGTATGTTGGTCAGGACCCCAATTCATAAGCCCCACATAGTGCCCGATCTGCCCCCAGAAATTCGACCCGGCCTACTGTGGATCTTCTCCTGCTGAAGACCATGCTTTTGGTTTTGGAGGTGAATAGGTGGAATCCAACCGATGTCGCCCATCTCTCCACCCGATGGATGGCAAGCTGAATTTGTTGTTGGACGACAGGCAGTTCCTGCCCCGTGAACCATATCGCAAGGTCGTCCGCAGAGATGGAAGAACGGATGGTGGGTGGGAGACATTTTGATATTGTGTTCATGATTCGTTGTGGGACCTCGTCCTCTTGCTCGGAGGTGTCTGAGAGGACTGAGGTCCGGGAGGAGAGGAAGCCCTTGATAAAGGTCGGCAGGGCTCCGACGAAACCCATACTTTGGAGCTGACTGAGGATTATATGTCGATGGGTGGTGTCGTAGCCTCGTAGGCCTTCTGGATGTCGAAGAAAGTGGACAGGACGAACTGTCCCCTGTTGAAGGCGTTCTGTATATCTAGGCTGAGGAGCAGGAGGGTCTGTAGTAGAACGAAACTGTCTAAAGCCGGAATGGGTAGCCGGGAGGGAGTCGTCGTTTTCAAGGAGAAAAGAGTGGCGTGGTGACCATTTTTTCAAAGATTTTACAGATGCAGCATGTTAGTGCGATTGATCTATAGTTTGTGGGGTCGAGGGGGTCTTTGCCTGGTTTGGGGAAAGGTATTACATGAGCCTCTTTCCACTGGGAGGGGGAAAGTGCCCTCGATCCATATACGGTTGTAGAGATCGAGTACGAACAGTTGCATAATAGGATGGCTGTGTTGTATCATACAGTAGGGGATGCCGTCCGGGCCAGGGGAACGAGACCGTTTAGAGGCCAGTGCCGCCTGTAGCTCTCGCATGGTGAACAGCCAATTGTAGGGGTTGTCGAGGGATGGTGAGCAGCTCTTGTTAGGGACCAGAGCCTGGAGGCTGTCTGTGGATAAGGAGACGGCAGCGAAGGTAGATACTACACTGCGTTCGCACTTATTAAGCAGATTACATTTTGCTACAAATTTCATTGAAATCGGGGAAAAACTTTTGAAAACATTGGAGAAAATGTAATCTGCTTAATAAGTGCGAACGCAGTGTAGTTCAGGCTTTGTTGCTTCTCTAGCGAGTAGAGATGCATCAAACAAGGCCACTGGGTAACTGCATAACTCGTATTTGAACAGCTCTACTGTGTCATCAACCTTCTCTCTCTCTCTGTTATCAATCTCTGAAACAGAAGCTGGGGGTTGATAGTGACTAGCTCTTCAAGTACCTGGATTGTACTTGTGTCATGTTTCAGCGTCACAGCTTGACCTTTCCTTTTGAAAGGCAGGTCTTGGGTAGTCTTTCCAACCATCAATTTGATAAGTTTGTCACCAATATGTTTGGCTTTGTCAAAATTTACTTTTCTGCTAGCAGTAAGACCAGTGGCAATGTTCCTTAATGACAAATCATCACAATGGGTTGTGCTGGACTAGAACTGGCAGAACACTGTGTTGTATCCTTCACATCTCTCTTTTGACAAGAACCTATTGTTCACTAGGCGTATGTTGCACACCTGTAAGTTCCAGCATAGGATGGTGGCATTTCTGCATGAGATGGCATGGACAACAGCCACACTAAACATTGAATCTCACCTATTCCTCGACCTCGTGTCAAACCACTAATTGTTTTGATGCTCTACATGAGAACCTGTTCTATGATGAGGTCTAATGAAAGCCCAGTCCAATACGTGTCACTCCTTAACACATGATGCCCCTTCACAAATTTTCTGTACACATCTGAATAACTGGTTTCTAGGTTAAGCATCATTTGGAGATAGAGATATGCAGACTTAGTGTACAGGTTATGACCAAAGGCAGCAAAATAGGGGAGCATATCAAATACCTGCAAATGCAAATTACACTGGGCAACAAATTATAACTTTTTTCCTGTTCCTCTGAAAGTAAAATAGGGTGATTCTGGTAGATTTTTGCGTGCAGAATATGAATATGAGTGCGAAATGTTTCCATCAATCACAGTTTTTTAACAAATTTAATTTAAAATTTGTTTAAAGAGGAGGAATATGTAGGTATAATTGGCAGCATTAGAACTACACATTTCGGGAGGTACTGGGGCAGAAGATGGTACTGTGGCACTGAAAATGGCTAAAATAGCAGTTATATAAATTGCAGTTAATGGGGAGACCAGTGGTTTGACAGCAAATTCGGGGTACAACTAGAAACACTGGAACGGGAGTGGTCATGCGGGATAATATACACTACATTCCAAATTATTAATCAGATTACATGTTCTCCAATGATTTCAAGCTTTTTATGGATTTCATTGAAATTTATAGCAAATAATCACTATATATAGCAGCATTGATGGTATTCATTTCGATAAAATATTTTTATCATTAAAATAATTATCTCATTTTATTGAAAAATATTTAAAATATAGTGTTCCAAATTATTAAGCAAGTATTCTATTTACAGATCTCAATGGTGAAAATAGATGATGATGATGATTTGACCCCAACTGAGAAAAGAAAAAGTCAAGCTTCTCACTGAAAATATCAAATCTACTGAAATTATGAAGCAGCTAGCCAGGGATCATCAAACTGTAAAGAAGCTTGTAGTAGAGGGTACCAAACTGAGGCAGTGAAGTGACAAAGGAGGTATAAGAAAAGTGACAAGGTGGCAAATATCTGGAATAAAGTGAAAAGTTGCAAAGCATCCATTGTCCTCAAGTAAAGAGGTTTTTGAGCAGGTTGGCATCATAATGTACCACGAACATCTTGATGTGGAATCCTCTAAACAATTGACAAGACGTAAACCTACAATTCAGCCACCATTAACATCCAGGAACAAGCAGTGTGTTGAATGGGTGCATCAGTATGTGAAATCAGATTTCAAGACTGTATTGTTCACCAATGAATGCAGAGCAACCCTTGATGGACCTGATAGATGGTGCTGTACAGTCTGCTCTTGATCATTTAGGATAGAAAAGTTGTAGACTAGTTCACCAGGGGTGTTAGTGAAATGGGAGGAAAGCCAAAGGTAGTGGTGAACACTAAAATCTCCTAAAATGGAGATTTCAGCAAAAGGAGAGTGGGAAAGAATGTATTCCACTTTGGAAGTGAGGTTGTCAAAGAATTTTGGATAGTCAGTAGAATTAGGAGAAAGGTAAACACCGCAGATGTATTTAGTTTGAGACTGACATGTAAGCCAAACTCAGAGGGTTGAGAATTTGGAGGATTCAAGTTTGGGAAAATGAGAACAAGTTAGGTCATTGTGTACT
Organism: Bathynomus jamesi; assembly: GCA_023014485.1. Lineage (NCBI taxonomy): Eukaryota > Metazoa > Arthropoda > Malacostraca > Isopoda > Cirolanidae > Bathynomus > Bathynomus jamesi. Next base: position 28,270 of record JAJOZX010013131.1, read on the forward strand.
GTACATATATGCAACACCCACCTTTGGAGTGAAAATGAGTATAGGAGCATTCCAGAAGAGATCACCCAATGCATGTCACCACTCCAACTTGGATTTTGCTGAAAATTGACATATGGGGTTCTTCCAGGTGCTGATTTCACTGGTCAAAGTAAAAAAGTTCTATGACCCATAGTTTTTGAGATATGGGCCCCACTTTACCACCTAACTTTAATGGCCAATAACTCCCAAACATCTTACTGTAGACCTATAAAACTATACATTTTTAGAATCAGCATGAAGAGATCTATTAAATGATACTACATTCAAATGTGTAGAACAATGATGAAAATTTTTCCCTCCCTTTTTTATATTTCTTTTTGACCCCCATCCCCCCTAGGCAGTGAAATCCAAAAAAAAAAATTTTCATTTATTAAACTTCCATTAATTGTTAAAAGATACAAACAATAAAAAACGTGGGTATCAAGTTGCAAGGTATTTAAAAAATTATTGAAAAAATATGTACAGTGGAGTTCTGAAGTTCGTGATTAAGTGGGACTGCCAAAATCGTCTCGAACTTCGAAATCACGAACATCGGAATCCATTTTCCATTAATTTTTGCTAATGCATTCCAGAGCTTAGAAAAATTGATACCAACCTAAGAAAAAACAAAAATATTACAATTATGTACGGTACTACTAAATTAACAGAGAATAAAAAATAAGAGAGAATAAAAACTCACCATGTATTAATTTTGAAGTTACAGTAATGGTTGAAGTGGGTTACTGAGAAGTTGAGGCTTTGGATGATGATGCTGTAGAGGTGGATGGTGATCAGCTGGCTGGTTTAAAGAGCTTGTCTGTTGTGGTTTGCTTTGCTGCACATTCGAGTTCTTTCATTTTCATCTCATAGGGAAGAGCACTTGATAGGATTCCATTGTAAACTTTAAAAGCTCTGTCTTGCAGTGGATTTTATCAGTGATCTTCTTAATGAGGTCTATGTAATAAAACAATTGTTTAAGATCATTCCTGGTAAGATCTTTTGGCTCATCTTCAGTTGTTTGGTTAGGGTCCGAATCTTCTGAAACAGCTTCTTCATCAAAGTTTAAAATGTCATCTTCAGTCATAACTTCACCGTGTGGTTCTAAAAGGTCATCTATCATGTCAGAGGAAAGTTTGAAGCCAAGGTTACCTCCAACTTCTACAATTTCTGCATTTAATTTCTCTGGAGAGAGATCGTTAGGAAAGCCTTCAAAATCTAGAACTGGATGATTTGGCCATAGGTTATTCCATTACGGTGTGTCAATTTTGTCAACTTTTTTCAAATCAATTTTGGTAGTGAAAATAGTGTCTTTTCATGTCAAAACTTGAAATTGGCCAACCAAAATGAAATAAAATAACCCTTACCTACATCAATTTTACCTTAGTTTCAGAAATTGACTCTTTTACTAAATAATAGGACATAAATTGATTAACTATTCACCTGTCACAGAATTATTCCACTGATCGCATATGGAGTGTTTTCAAGGTCATATAGTAGTTGTACAATGTACAAATCACAACATGAATAGAACTGTCCCTCACTCTCAGTTACCTCTTACATGTCATAGACGGTGGTTTGCTGTTATTGCTCTTGTACCTACTTAATAGTTATTCTACTAGACGAATACTACAGTTTAACTGTAAGTATGGATTATTGATTATTACAATTATTTATTATTATCATATTCTTCTGTCTAATTATGTTGTAATCCCATGAAATATTTTTTTATTGAATTTTAGAACATCGAATGACTAAACTTTGAAACATCGTAACTGATATAAAATACTTAATGTTTTTCTTGCCAAAATTGAAGACAAGAGGTCAGTCGTCATGCCACTTGAGCCTGTTAGTCAGTACAGGCAAGGAGCTTCCCGTATCAGAACTACCAACAGTGCAAGACATGCTGAGACTAGGGTTACTCCTTCGTGAACAAAATACAAAGGATAGAAGGAACTACACAGAGAAAGAGTTAATAAGGGACATGATTCCCCCTCTTCTGCATCAGTGGAAAAAAGCTAATGTGTTATTCAAACCACCTGTACTTAATCAGTATAGAACTATTGAGCTAAAATTAACAAAGCTGTGGCACAAAGCAGTTGAGACATCACTTGGTAAAGGAAAACTAGCAAAGAAAATAAATTTCTGCACACACTTGATACTCTTCTTGACATTTTTAACTGCTAGTGTCCCATAGAGTTGTGTTCTGAAGCCAATTGTTCTCCCTCATGCAGAAGAGAACCTCACCCTCGCATTGATTGTCGCCGTCCTTGTGAGAAGAAGATCCCTGTTTTGGAGCTCGCTTTCATAAAGGCGCAGAGAACAAAGGCAGGAGGCCAAGGAAGTATGCAGATTGGTTTGGCAGATTATTCAGAAACCCAAAAACAGATTGTTATTGCTAAGAAAAAAAAGAGAAAATCTGAGAGGGAAGAAAGGAAGAAAAAGAAGAGTGAAGAAGCCACCCAAAGAGATGAAGAGTTTTATCAAGAGGTTTCTTACTTCTTTGAAAGCTCTTCAGATGAACAGAAAGCAACATCAGATGATAGCTCTAAAATGCCATCTGAACCTTCGCCGAAGAGAATGAAATACAACACTAAAGACATCTCAAACATTGCCCTTGCCAGTATTCACCACCATACGGGGCTACGAGAGACTGCAGAGATTGCCACTGCCGCTTGGATAGATCCAGGCCTCATCAGCCGAGAGGATACATCCTTAGTGATAGATCATAATAAGATAAGAAGAGCACAAGAAAAAATAATGAAGGAAATATCTGATCAGCATGAAAAAGATTTGAAGGAGGAAGGTCTCTCTTGCCTTTTGTTTGATGGAAGAAGAGATGACACAAAAGCTCTCCTAGAAGTAGAGGGAATGGACAGAAAGTTTCCCGGTCTCATCAAAGAAGAACACTACTCTGTGTGTTCCGAACCTGGTGGCCGCTATTTGTTTCACTTTGTTCCTGAAGCAGAAGTAGAAGGCAAGAAACATGCAGAGGCAATTGCTGATCAAATAATATGTTGGCTTCAAGAAAGAAGACTTGACAGTTCACTGCAGGCCATTGGTGGAGACTCAACTGCGGTGAACCCTGGATGGCAGGGCGGTGTTATGACGCATTTAGAGATAAAACTTGAAAGAAGGCTTGTTTGGATTGTATGTGATTTGCACACAGGGGAACTACCTCTTCGTCGTCTCATCCAGGAACTTGATGGTCCTACAAAGAGCAACAACAAGTGGTCAGGCCCCCTTGGCAACATGCTAGATGAAGCAAAGGAATTAGAAATAAATACAAAATTTCCGAAGGTCGAAGTAGGCCCTCCCCTTCCAGTGTTGTCTGAAGAAGTTATCAAAGACCTCAGCATGGATCAATCTTACGCTTATCGTATTGTTCATGCAATCAGATCAGGAGAGTTGCCTTAAAATCTGTTTCTCTTGGAGATTGGACCCGTAAGTCACAGTCGTTGGTTAATGACAGCGATTCGTTTCTGCAGGATTTGGGTTTCCAAACATGCACTGAAGGGCAAAATGCTACAGAATTTGATGTTGATTGTTGAATTTTTATTGGGTTTTATCTTCCTCACTGGTTCAATGTAAAACTTAATCCAATGTGGATGGAGGGGCCCAACCACATCTTGTTTGAATTGCAGCTACTGAGAACCTAAAGGAAAGTAGTGGTGGACATCGTGTTACCTGTGGTGAGAAGGTCCGCTTGGTATGCTAGGCCAGAGGCAGTTTTGCAAGCAATACTCTGCAGCCAATGTACCAAAGAGCGAACTGAGGCTGTGAAAATCATTCTAAAGCTTAGAGGAACATCACTAGATGATGACCAGCTGGGAGACTGCTCTGTTCAGACAAGGAAGGTACCTCCAATAAACGTCAATGCCACGAAATTGTCAGAATTAGTTAACGAGTGCGAAAGTTTTGGAGCCACCACTGACAACATGTATAACAAACAAAGATTTAACACAACTTAAAGAGGCCCCAATGCAAGTGCCAAAGTGGCCTTCTCACACTCAGTGTGTAGAGAGATGTGTGAAAATGGTCACAGAAGCAGCTAGTCAAGTTTACAGTCACGAGAGGCAAGAAGGCTACATCAAAGCGCAAATAGCAAGCCGAATGCTGATGTCAAGGAACCGCAGCAAAAAGGACATGACTGCATTGGTTACTTTCAAATAAAGACTCTGAATGATATCTTATTGCCACTTTAAATGTTGATAGGATGTTTGCGCACATTTGCTATTTTGTTACGAATTTACGGGAAAATGGAATTTTGAATTAAAATTGATGTAGGTAGGAGTTATTTTTTGTTTTTGAAGCAAGGATATTATTTTGTATGCCAAATGATTACATTAAATTGCTACCAAATCACATGATTTTCAATTTAGTCATTTCACCCCCAAAATTGACACACCCTATTATTCCATGCTGCCCACAGTGACTTTTCACTAACTTTCTCCCAAGCTGCAGCAATGTTTGTCACAGCATTTTTTACATTGTACAGTCACCAAAATTGAGAAAGTGTAGGAACGTTTTCCCCTTCACCATCTGTCGCATGGAAACATTCCTCAAATGTGAGTTTGTGATAATATCTTTTAAAGTTCGCAATAACCTGCTGATCCATAGGTTGAAGTATTGGCGTAGTGTTTGCGGACAGAAACTTCACTGTTATGAAGTCACTTAAGGAATCTAACAAAGGTGAGTGTATTGGTGCGTTATCTATAAGCAGCAGCGCTTTTTTAGCCAGGTTTTTCTTTTTTAAGTAGGCCTCCACGGCTGGTTGAAAATAGTAAACAAACCAATCATCAAAAATATCCCTTGTAACCCAGGCTTTACGACTGCTTTTCCAAATGACAGGCAAACGAGATTTTGCAACATTCTTGAATGCTCTTGGATTTTCCGAATGACAGACTATGAGTGGCCTCATTTTGAAATCCCCAGATGCGTTTGATCCAACCAACAAAGTTAATCTATCCTTGGAGGCTTTATGACCAGGCAACTTGGCTTCTGCTTGGGTAATGTAAGTTGTTTTAGGCATTCGTTTCCAGAATAAACCTGTCTCATCAAAATTAAAAACTTGTTCAGGCTTGTAGTCACTTACAATTTCATCAAATTCTGCTTTATACTTTTCTGCGCTTTCTACATCCGCTGAAGCTGCTTCGCCGTGGCTCACTACACATTTGATTCCAGTTCTATTAAAAAATCTATTGAACCAGCCTTTACTAGCAGTGAATTCAAGCCGACATTCTGGATCTTGTTCTTTCAACTTTTGAAAGAAAACTAGAGCCCTCTCTCTTATGAGAGTGGAAGAAATAGAATCACCCACTTTTTCCTTTTCACACACCCACATCACAAGATGTTTTCCCATTTTTATAAGATCATCATCACGAATTTTGAGTCTCTCAAACTTCAGAACCCCACTGTACATTGTGAAATTTTGACATTTTTACGCCTGCAGACTAAAATGGAGAACTACAAATGGATGAAAATAAACAGCAAAAATACAAATTGAACACATATTGAATATGCATTGTTCCTGGCTTTAAAGTTGGTGTGCTTAATAAACCTAAAATTTTATCTCTTGATATGTGGCACTGTATCTCTAATTTGTGGAAAGTAATAGTAAGCACTATATCCTGATGGGTGCAAAAAGCTAACCTCAAAGTCATCAAATTCCTCATTATAGGAATGTACAAATCCCAACCATTTCTGATCATTTAAGTACAAAACTATGTACTCTCCTATTTTCGGATTAACTTCAACATTATCTTCACCCAGAAAAACTTTGCTTATAATCCTCACCTCACCAACCTCATCAGAAGATAATTCAAATGTTATTTACATTAACCCTTCGTGAACTGATGGGGTCCACTGGACCCCAAGCATTTTTCAAAAATCTGCCATTCATTCAAATATTATTTTTAGAGCCTGGTCATCTATGACTTTTATTGTATGTAGGTATGGTATATACTCACAAAATATAAGAGAAAAATGCCACACCATTTGGAAGTGACAGGGTAGCAAACTTGAATGGGGTCTGCCTTACCCCACCTCGCCTGCAATGTGACTAATTTATTTTAATTTTTTTTTCAGATTTTTTCATAAATTTTCTTAGATTTTCATTCTAATGGCAACGTCAATTCTAATATCGACGTTTTATGCTCCTAGCAGGGTGGGAGAGGGAGATGTAGATGTAGACCAACCAAATTTGTCAGATGATAATGAATCAGAAGTAGACTTATCTGATGCTAGTGAATATGAATATGTTAAACAATCTTCTGACAGTGACTTTAGTGGTTTTGATAGTGACAATGCAAGCGATCATGATGATGATGGCAATATTGTGTTAGGGAAAGATAACTTTGTGTGGTGCACTGAGCCTCCCCAGCTTAGACGAAATGTGAGGCAAAACATTGTTCGTGAAGGTGGTGGTGTTCATGAAAGTGTACCTACGCATGCTGCATCTGCTACTTTCAGCTTCTTTATCACAAATGAAATTGTTGAATTGGTTCTCGATGCAACAAATCAAAAAGGTGGTGCTCTCTATGGTGAAAAATAGAAACAGCTGGATTCTATTGAGCTGATGGCATGGCTAGGACTTCATCTCAGATCTGGGCTGGACAAAGATAGCTTCCGCCCAGTTGATGAATTATTTGGTACTAAGACCAGTCCACCAATTTATCATGCTTCTATGAGCCGTGACCATTTCAAAGAAATAAAAAGGTCAATAAGATTTGATAACATGACTACTTGTGCAGAACAAAGGAATGGTGAACAAGGCAAGTTGGCGCCTATATTCAAAGTTTGGCAGAAGCTTATTGAAGCATGTCAAATAAACTATAAAGCCAACACATATGTAACTGTGGATGAATCTCTACTCGCATTTCGAGGGAAATGCTCATTCAAAGTATACATGCCATCTAAACCAGATAAGTATGGCAAAAAGGTTTGGAGTATGGCTGATGTTAAGAATGGGTATCTTCTAAATGGCCAGATATACAGTGGAAAAGATCCTGAAGTCAGGAAGAAATGTTACCACTGACAACCTGTTTACTGATGTTGACCTTGCCATAGAACTACTTGACAAAAATTTAACACACTTAGGAACTATGAGGAAAAATAAGCGCCAAATGCCTAAATCATTTCAAGCCTCAAATGATCGTCAGCTCTATTCATCAAAGTTTGGCTTTAGTAGGGACCAGCATCTTATGATATGCAACTATGTCCCAAAGGTAAGAAAGGCAGTTCTGTTATTAAGCACCATGCATTTCGACCAAAAAAAGCAGCAGGAAGAACCTTTCAAACCTGATGTAATTCTAGATTACAATGCACAAAAGGAGCTGTTGATCGATTAGACCAACTTCTCAAAAATAACTCGTGTAAGCGCATAACAAACAGATGACCATTAGTTATCTTCTACTGGATGGTAGATGTTGCAGCTTACAATGCTAGTTGCTGTTTCATAGAGAAAACCCCTGATGTGTATCAAGGGAATCAAAGGCGAAGGAAATTTCTGGCAGACTTAGCAGAAGAGTTCTGCAAACCAGCAATCTAGAAACGTTTTGAGTCAGCTGGTAGATATTTGCCAAAGCATGTTAGAGCATGTATGGAGGCATTTATGGATGAGGTAAAAGCAGCACCCTAGCCAAGGCCTAATCCAGGAGGTAGGAAGAGATGTGGAAAGTGCCGGAGGAAGATGGATAAGACAACGAGAAAGTCATGCACAAAATGTGATGTGCCTCTTTGCAAGTCACACCAACTATGTATATGATGACTGTGTACAGTAAACATTGTTTCATATGTTCTATGTTTCTATTTCTTTCTATTCTATAATCTATATTGTGAATATAAAAAGTGTTTCCAAGTGCTGAATTCTTTAAGTTAAAAAAAAAAAAAAAAGGCACACATGGTGAATTGGCTCCACATGCCGTATCCTGGGCAACATATGTACAAACTTTGGTGTATATATAAACTTAAGCATATGGCAGAAATTCACCATTGAAGTTTGGGGTCAGGGTGACCCCACATAGTCTTCTTTGTTAGTCGGTCCCACCTAGCCCACGAAGGGTTAATAGGTACAAATCTGTGGAATTTTTGTGTTCCTGTTAGCTGCATATTTTTTTCATATCTCTCACTTAAAAAATTTTCCATAGCTTCAATTTCTTCAGAATTTATGAAAAAAAAATTTAGGCTGTCACTTATATTGTTTGAACAAAATTCAAACATGTCTTCTGGTGTTAATATTTGATTTATGAATGTTCTCTGCATACTCGCTCTGGCTACAGATCTTTTCACTGTACCCCCAATCCCATCACAAGCACTCTTACCATGGCTTGTGGCAAAGAAATGCCACTCACATTCCAGCCCAAAATCTTCATGTTTACAAATGTTAACAAAGTTGAAACAATTTTTATATTGTCCTGCACATCCATCAGTAAAATAATGAAATTTTTTGATATGGTGGGATTTTGTAATAATAGGTATGGTGTATTTAAAAAAGTGTAAACCATTGTAGTGTTATGTTTTGTATTTGGAGATAAAAAACAATAACTGTTTTGTTTCATTACTTTCTGGTTCCTTATAACACAAAGGGATGCACTGTGCATTGGGTATTTTCCAATGAAAACCTTGGGCTGCATCCGGTACTACAAATGAGTAGTTTTCTGAAAAGTCACCAAGAACTACAGCTGTATGGCTATTTAAATTATTCTTCAAGTTTTTTAGAAATGCACTCTGATTTTTTGCTATAAAGTGATGAGACATCAATTTGACAATTTTTGTGCTTAATGAATTTATAAAATAATCTACAGATTCTGTTTTTTCAACCATATTGCATCGAACTGTAGTAACCCATTGTTTATACAGTATTTCATTTCCTCACATTCAGGATCATTAACACTTTGAAAAGTGAGCAAAAACTTAATACCTTGTTCTTTTGGACATAGATTACATATTTGCATCATGCAATTCCTGTTGTTGACATCACACACTGCTTTCTCCATAAGAGTTGTGTATTGCAACCCTTTGGCATCCAAAGCTGAGAATTGTATTTTGGCATTCTGGTGGTATGTACATAGACACAGAATGGGTATCAGCAGCTCCAGCTAAAACACAATATCTGGGGCGAAGGCTGGCAAAACTAGAGAAGCCAATTTGGGGACTATCTGGATTATTTTTAGAGACTAAAAGCTTCTTTCAGACTCATTAACACCAGTCTTTTCTGCACAGATTCTTTATACCCACTTTCATTTCTGATACTCAGGCAGTCTTTTGTACCTGGGCACAAACGACTAATTTCATCTGATTCGAAAAATTTCTGAACAGAATCTTTAGTACCTTTAGTTACTACTTTTCCTTTTGACATGGGTTCAATTTCAGGAATAATTCCGTCTTTGTTTTATATTTCTGCTTTTCGTAACTAAATATTCAGTTGTCTGAAATAGATTTATAGTTTTTGATATGGTAAATGGAGATAATGTCAATATTTTGAGTTTCCTCTCATAACTGTCAGTAAAATGGAAAGCTTCAACCAGTTCATTCATGAGCTGAATCATTGACCTGAAACAAATTCATGAATGTATAATAGCTATAAACAAAACATTACATGTGCATATTAAATTTTTTGGATTATAATATTGATTTCAAGTGTAACAAAATGAGCATTCTTTGAGATAGAAAATGATTTAATGGGCCCATTGATCTCCAATCTTTAGGGAGTTGTGTTTCTAGTTTCTACTATCAAAGGTGAATACCTACATTTTATTTTTATGCTTCAGTTTTAGTTTAGGTATATTCCTACTTAATAATAGTGTATCATTTTAAAATTCATACCTTTGAGTTTCATGATCCAACTTTGTAGCTTTTGATGGGCTTCGGATCTCAATTTCTAAACTTGTTTTTAGCTTTCATTTTAAAGAATGACATGCTTTTTCTATTGTTTGAATAGCTTTTGCTTCTTTTCTTGAGGAACCCAAACCATCTGAAATTTTTGAATTAATAAATATTTGACTCCATTTGATATATATGGACAATAATAATTAATATGTCAACATATTAACTTCATAAGTTTAATAAATTTAATAAATTTAATATGTCAACATATTAATTTCATTAAGTTTTTCAGCAACTGCTGAAAAACTGTCTTGAAAGTAAATGCATTATAAATAAATAATATAAATAAAAAAATTATCAATATAAAAAGTACCTATCATTAAATACTTATGCTTCTTCATTGGTCACAGCAAGACTTTCTAGAACTTGAGAAACCTCTTCTTTGGCATTACTTGATATACTTGGATCATATTCATCGCTTTCTGAAATAACATTCTCAGAAGACTGATTGTGATCAGACTCTTCACTCTGTGATGTTGATAGCAACTCTGGTCTCTGGGTCAATAATTTTCTACAGTTGCTACATAGTACAGTATTCCTTTGTAGTTTCCATTTACATCTATCATAAAGTGATTGGCTGATGGTTCTTATATCCTTGTGTATCTTTTTCTTATGTTTTTGTAAAGGATCATCACAGTATCTAACCATTTTTCATTACTAAAAATACACAATTGTAAATCTCAAAAATAATATATGATCTGACTCAAAATAAGCATATCTGCAATAAAAATAAGCATAATTAACAAACATTTGAGAGAGAGACTGAGTGAATATGATTTATACATAGGATGTAAATATATCATTTGTAGTTCTCTATTTAAGTCTGCGTAAAAATGTCAAAATTTCAATGTACAATGTACAAACGTCAATTGATACCCACGTTTTTTGTTTCTTTTAACAATTAATGGAAGTTTAATAAATGAAAATTTTTTGGGGGGATTTCACTGTCTAGGGGGGTGGGGGTAAAAAAGACATAAAAAAAGGGGGGAAAATTTTCATTGTTGTTCTACACATTTGAATGTGGTATCATTTAATAGATCTCATGCTGATTCTAAAAATGTATAGTTTTATAGGTCTAGAACAAGATGTTTGGGAGTTATTGCCCATTAAAATTAGGTGGTAAAGTGGGGCCCCCAAAGATTTTGGGGACCCATATCTCAAAAACTATGGGTCATAGAACTTTTTTATTTGAACTAGTGAAATCAGTACTTGGAAGAACCCCATATGTCAATTTTCATTAAAATCTGGGTTGCTATCAGTTGTCCTAGACACCAAAGTTTCAGTGAAGAAGAGAAGGTGAGGTTTAGATGAAGAGAGGTGGTGTTCAACAGATTGAAAATTTGAGGAAAAGCCACAAACGTTGAAGATGTTCTGGGCCTCTGCCTGATTCACTTTTCATAAGAAAAGTGAATCAGGCAGAGGCCCAGAACATCTTGAATGGGGGTCATTCCATGTCAGTTCAACGGCGAAAAAAATGTGACCATCACTTGATTTTTTTTTTAAATTGGCACACTTATAGATCTCGGTGAGAAAAACAGAATGACGCTTGTTTCAACACTAGGTCATATGGTTCCGGAGATATGGCCATTCGAATTTTGTAAAAAAAGGTCAATTTCCAAGGTCATACCATATTTCAACATGAAATATCTCGGCTCCTATTGCACTTACAGAGCCCATGTAAACACTATTTTAAAGCTTTTAAGCAGATCTACAACTTTGATTCTATTCATATTTTACCTCAGTGGTAAAAAAAAAAATTGATCTTATTTTTTACCTTTGACCTTGTGTAGGTCATTTGCTGTCACAACCGATTTTTTTCTCCTTTCACCCAATTTTGGGTACACATGTCTACCTTAACCTAGAACAAGATTATTAGTGTTGATTAAGTTAGTATAGACGCTACAGCCATTTCAGTGGACCATACCCACCTCTATTTTGACCAAGTACCTTTCTCCACCAAACTTTGGAGCACTGTATCTTTGGAACTGTTTGAGCTAGAGCAGGGGTGGCCAACCTATGGGGCATGCGCCAAAAGTGGCGCATTGGATGATTAGAAGTGGTGCATTGCTGCTCTCAGTAACTAATTTAACTCCAAACATTAAAAGCTTGGTGAAATCAAAACAGACTCAAAAGTCTCATTAAGGTAAGTAATGTTTACATTGTTTTTATATTAAATCATTATATCATGTAAAAATGCTAAATATATCTATATTAACATATTTTATACAAGAATTGAATGGGGGTACAAGACTTGTATGGCGCATCTGAACTCGTGTGTGAAAAAATTGGCGAATGAAATGTAAAAGGTTGGCCACCCCTGAGCTAGAGTTAGTCCAGGCAATTTGTAGTTAGACCTGGGTAAAATTGCTTCAGAAGCTTTCTAAACTGTTTCCAGCTCAGGAACCATTGCCGAATAACATATCCAAAATCCGACAAAATTGGACCCCGGGAACACCCCCAAAAATGAAATTCAAAATGGCGGACTGGATGTTTCATACGAAAAAAAATATATATATAATTTACGCTTTTATTTATAGAGATACATTTGATACTTTTTCTTTCAGTTGTAATGTTTTAAATAATTCAACAATATACAACACAACCAGTTATTACGCAAATATAATGTTATATAGCTTTTTACAGATTTTTATAATCAATAATACAACAATTATTTTTTTCCCAGTTTCAAGTTATGTTCATTACAGAAGAAGTGATACCTGGTCACAAACATACAGAAATTAATCCTCTTCATCACTATCATCGGATAGATTACCGGTACTTGGGTTGTTATCGCAAGCACTGATTTGGCACTCGCCACAAGCGGCTGAACATGGCATTCCATTACGCTTGCATCCACATCTTGAAGTAGCACATTTCGTCTTGCAGGAGCAGCGGATCATGTTGAGTAGATAATTTGGAGCTGGTGGCTTGTCGCAGGCTGTAGGGTAGTAGGAATTATTCTTTACATACCAACCCCACTGTTCTGCATCGATCTTCTCTTCTGTAGACTTCCAGATTAGTATTTGAAAGTAGGTGGCAAACGTTCGGGTGTAACAAAAGATTTAGCTGTAGCTACCTTTTCAACTAACATTCGATGACGTAGTGCGTTAGTGGATTCAAGTGTTTTGCAGCCATACAACAGAAGCATTGCCTTTCTTCCAGCGGCTTCAATGTCAGAGTGTTGGCAACAATCAGAACAGAATGTATTTGCAACTGAACGGAGTTCAGCCACCTTCATCAGTGTGTCGAATGCTTTGGCTTTACCGATCGAAAAAATTCTGGATGTGCTATCACAGCCCGTGAAAGCATGCACAAACAGGAGATACTTGCAGATGTCATTGCCTAACAATGATTGAATGCTGAGAATATCATACACAGGATTAGGAGATGGTCCCCGTCTTATATCGCTGCGATAGTACAACTTGAAACCACTGTCCTTGGCATGGTACAGAAGGAGAATCAGCAAGTCGGTGTCTTCCCCTATTACTGTTGTAGTTGCATTTTCTGATGAGGAAACTGCTGCACGAACGATGTCCACATCAGCATCCCCATCTGCGTTGTGAACAGTACACCCGTGCTTCTTCAACATCTCACCTACGAGGGAAATAAATGCTTGCTTGTTGTTTTCATTAGCCAAGAAGTGTTCCTTCTGGCCAACAAACTTCATGCTTGGACTGAGATTCACATTTCTGCTTGTCTTGGTGCTGCGTCTTCTGTGGGTCATGTCCTTGATCGTAGGAGAGCTGCTGTAGCCATCAAAAACAATGATTGCTTTTCCATATGTTTTCAGAGTGAAATCGGCATATGAGTTGGCGATGCTGTCATATGTTTCATCTTGACGCCAGGAAACACGATGTAGTAGAGATCCACCATCCAATACGTACTGGTCTGTGCACTGAATTTCTTGAACTTCTTCCATGCGTAAAGTGTCAGTGTATTTGATTATTGCATGAGCTAGCTGAGACTTATCGGGTTTCCTCAAGATACTTCGTGATTCGAACAATGCAGGAGGATATGCACACAGTTCGTAACACATGACATCTTCAAGATTCATGTCTCCGCCAGTGGAAACAGTCATCATTCTCTGAAACAGTAGTGCAGGATCTACTTCTATATCTGAAGCATCAGTGATCACAACGGCAGAAGCAGATCCTAGTGTTTTCACTTTGTCAGATCTTTTGGCAGAATATGTAAAGGCTTGTTTCCCAATCATTTTTACGACAATGTTCGTACCGATTGAATGCAATTGATGAACGTTAACTCCAGGATCAGCAGTTAGCCATGTTACAATGTTGCAGAGACCCGAGGTAGAATGGAATGGGGATAAGGATTCCAGACGTTCAAGTACTTTCTTCATGTCATTACTGTCCCTGATTTGTCTACCTCCCCTCATTTCCTTGTGCTGTTCACTACTTTCCAACAAAACTCTGGTGTATTCCTGCATTGCTAAGTTATAAGTGGAACACAGAGGCATAGAAAAGAGCCACGTTGTCCTTTGGATGTCTGTAAATCAACTTCCGCGTGTCAGTCCGCCTCTGCTTTTCAGGGAACGCATTAGTACTTGTTCTATCACCAGGTCTGTGCCGAGTCCGACCCATAATCTGTCGCTTCTTCTTACCACAAACTTACCTTCCTGGAACATTTTGTTAACGGCTGGATTTTCAGAAGGCAAACTTAACATTTTCTGCAGGTACAGGTATATCGATTTCAGGTAATTGTGATGTCCGGCTGCTGCAATTATGGGGATGGTCTCCAGCATAGCTTACAAGTGCAAATCCCACGAGCCGGTTCTGTCTGCTGTTATCAAGGAACGTGCAATGTTGATCATTCGCTGATATTCCAACCAGAGTTGACTTGTTTGCGAAGTAGATTGTAGGTCAGTTTTCTTCGCATCCAAAGTGGTAGCAATCTGAGACAATGCATTCGAAGATTCCACATCCTCAACTGATTGTTTGGCGGTCATAACATCGTCGAGCAGGTCACAAGCTTCCTTATGGAGGTCATGAGGAGTTCCATCTTCATTACGAGGGAAAACGTCTGCGACTAGTAAGGTACTAAGAGCTGCATCTACTATCATATGACCACGTATCGCTCTTGAAACAGCTTTTCCAGACATCATGTGTTGCACGGCATTTGGTCCGTATATTTCTTGAAGTACTTCAGACAATCCTGAACCATTCATAAGAGTACCGACTGCTCCCAAAAGATTCATCAGTGTGTGAAATGATCCCAGCATTAAAACAATGTCCTGCAGGTCTCTCTGTTCATCGATGATTTGGGAAGCTTTCCAGAACAAAGGCTGATCAAAGGTAATAATGCATGGGACTTTTTGATCGCGTGCTATCTTGCTCAAATATAGTAATGTCGAAAATATGCAGGTCATGTCAGTTGGCGACATATCTATGATGGGAAGGAACGTGATCGACGCCACACCTGGATGTGACACACTTGATCCACCGTGAATTGCTTGCATTGTTCCGGACCAACTTGGACCTGATCTTTCTGCTGAAGATATCTGCCAGAGAAGACTAAGTCGACTTATGGTGGCAGTGGGTACTGGAAGTTCGCGGAATGAGATGTCCCTCAACATGCTTCTCGCGTGTCTATATTCCCTAATGTCAACGGTTGCAATCTTCTTAATGTCATTGTCACCAACATTACGCCTGTGAATAGAAGGGTGGATCTTGATCTTCGGAGTTATTGCGGCAATCATACCCATTCCATGAAAGGTATTCTTCCCATCCAAAGTGCAGACATCATGATCGACGTTATCTGCTGCTAGAAGGACTGCAGTGTTTTCATCAACAGTAAAAGAGCCAGACCCACTTGCCAGCGCCGCGTTTCTTTCGAATCTTGTTACTTCTGCATACGACGAACAGTAACCCAGCTGATGGAGAACGTCAATAAGGTACCTTGACCTAAAGTTGTGGTGTAGCTGAACCGACAAACCGATCTGTAGTGGACATAGTAATCCTCTAGGACGGGTTGCTTGCATAATGCTCTGCCCAATTGCACCTATTTTTCTTGAAGCATCCTGTCCCGCAAATGCTTTTGATAATAGCAATTTCAGACTGTTGGGAATGTAATGAAGAGCACTTTCTGCAGTGATGTCATTTGGAGATGGATACACATCTTTTCTAGGCGAGTCGACAGACTTGATATCACTTCTGATTATTTTTGCAGCAGCTTCTACTAGGTAAATCTTCTGTAGCTCTATATCTATATTACATTCTTTCGACTTTTTGTGATAATCTATAAGAATTTCATTAGCTGTCTCTCGTAGTGTTACTACATCTGCCTTCCCACTTTCACCTGATATTATGATCTTGTCTCCGTAACGTTCTAAAAGCTTTCTCTTCATGTGCCTGCGTTCGTAGACAGAGCTCTGACTTCCTTGAAGATATTCCTCCATTTTGGAAATTAGGTCTCCAATCAACAGTTGTTCATCATCATTCTCTTCCAGGTAAGCACAGGTCTGAAGGAATGCTTGGTGTTGCTCTTCATTAGTTGGTCTCCCTTTCTTCGAATCATGATCGTCGGAGGAGTATGCGCGAGGAATGTTTTTTCCACTTCGAAAATTTACGCTGCAGGTGTGATGGTAGACACAATCTGCAGCAGGAAGATCACGAAGATAATACTCCAGACGGCCTTTTACATTAAACGACCATTCATCGCAGCGGCTTTCACAGCACCTTTTTATGGTTTCGGAGAACTCTGTAGTTCTTATTTTGACATGCTCTGATTTTGGTTTGTGTTTGGAAAAAAAGTCCACAAAGGTATCACAAAACAAACAGTGAGTAGCACTGGAAAATGCGTATTCATGAAAACGAGCACTTTCCCTTGGTATTGCCTCGGCTGCGGTCTGTCGCTTCTTTATTTCAATGGTCTTTTTATCCGTAAACCTTTTCCTACATACAACGTGAACACTTATTCCAGCTGTTGCAACAATATCGCTTCCACGGCTGCGGCTGGATGCATTTATACCACCTGCTCCTTTTTGCGAGATGTGAACCACTTCCTGTCCGCTGTCCAATTTCTCCTTACAAATCACGCACAATTCTTCAGGGGTCTGCATTCTTGAAGGCGGACGCACACCGAGTCAGTCTGAAACAGAAAACACAAATTAATAAACTGTTGCAGTATTTAAAAGGAGTACATAATAACAGTTTTAAAGAAAATGACAAGCACAAATACGCAGATTTGATAGTGGGTAGTAGGAATTAAAGAGTTATATATAATATAAGTTTATAAAGATGTAGCAATGTCCATTCTCACATACACTCCATACAGTATATTTTATTTACATTACGTGATGTCATAGTTTAATACTAGCCGCCTAATACAATTTTTAGTGTCATATAGGTTAATTTAGAAACGAAAATGTGTTTTAAAACATTTTACTGATCAAGAAAAACGTCATAACTCTCTCTACAAAGCGAAATTAAAATTTATTGTATTTCGTAGGAAACTGCCAGTCCGCCATTTTGAATTTCATTTTTGGGGGTGTTCCCAGGGTCCAATTTTGTCGGATTTTGGATATGTTATTCTGCAATGGTTCCTGAGCTGGAAACAGTTTAGAAAGCTTCTGAAGCAATTTTGCCCAGGTTGAAGCTATTTTTTGCTCTAGATTGCCTGGACTAAGCTTATGTTGAGAAAAATACCATTAGATTTTTCTTACTGAGATATATATAATGTCTGCTAATTTTCAAAAAAATCAGTAATTATCTAACCTAACCCAGTTATTTGGTTGAATTAGTATCCGGCCCTATTATAAAATTTATATTTTTTTTGTATATTTCAGAGAATTATTTACTCATTGTGTACAACAGTATGTACCCATGTGAAAATAAGCTTATTTAAAGCTTGGAGCAAGGATTTTTTTGGCATCTGTATTTATTCCAATCTGTAAATCAAACTGCACATGTTTTTCTTGTTGTAGACCTCTGAAACAAGATCAGTAGGTCCCAAATTTTATTTGTGCCATCTAAGCAAAAATAGCTTTTAACAGGGTTGGATACGATGAATAATTATAATTGTATTTTTAATTAATTGATCCTAATTTCCATTAATTGTAATTGATTCAAAATAAAATAAAAATAAAGGTAATTGTAATTGATTTTTGAGCTATAACTGATGTAATTGATGTAATTGATCAATTACGGTAATGTCAATTGTTAAAAATTATACCCCTAGATCTGGCAGTCATACATCATCCAATGAAAATAAACCTTTGATAGTTTATTTAGTTGTACTTAGATATAGATATATATTTTTATAGATATATAGAATAGATAGTTATATTTGTGTAATTGTAATTGATTCAGACAAAATTAATTGTAATTGCAATTGATCTTGAAATTGTGAAGTACAATACTAACTATAATTAATTTGAAGAAAAATAAAAAAAATTTGTAATTGTTTCCATTTTGTGTAATTGAACTCAACCCTGGCTTTTAAGCTACATGTTTTTTTTTTCTTTTTAGATAAACATGGATTTCAGCAGTTTGAAAATGGGCAGGTTCTGTTGTGACCCATTTAAAAAACACAAAGGAAAAGTGAAAAAAGGCATTCGTGCATTGACTAAAAATTTGATTGATCAAAATCCTGAATTGAAACTAACAAATAATCATAAAGCATGTGCAACCTGTTGAAATATACTACCAAATCGTCCATCCCCAATGCCTGAATGTGAACCACTTGAAAAATCACCATCCACCTCATCAAGTGCCCCATCTGAGCTAGAAACCATTGGAGATGTAGTTGAAATGCAGTATGAGCTTAGTAAATTCAATGCTTCATTGGCTACACTTGATGAGACCCCAATAAAACCATGTAAACTCTCTGACAGATGTGAGTAGACAAATGCCAGGGTTGAAAGGCTATGTTTCTGTAAAAGGAGCTGATGGTAGGCAGGAAAGAAAACAAAAATAAAATATATTGTAAATACCTAATAACTGCCTTTTTTAAATATATAGTTATGTTGATGCCTCTTTTTTTCATGGTTTCACCCAGCTAGACAAGAATCGGTTCTTATAACTCAATTGGTAAAAATAAAGGAATAGGTTATTTTAATATACATATTAAAAGGCAAATTGTCTTAAAAATAGCAGACATTTAGATCTCGGTGAGACAAATTTAATGGTACTTTTCTCAACACTCTAGCTCAAACAGTTCCAAAGAAACGGTGCTCCAAAGTTTGGTGGAAAAAGGTACTTGGTCAAAATGGAGGTAAGTATGGTCCACTGAAATGGCTGTAGCGTCTATACCAACTTAATCAACACTAAAAATCTTGTTCTAGGTTAAGGTAGACATGTGTACCCAAAATTGGGTGAAAGGAGAAAAAAATTGGTTGTGAAAGCAAATGACCTACACAAGGTCAAAGGTCAAAAATAAGAACTTTTTTTTTACCACTGAGATAAAATATTAATAGAAACCAAGTTGTAGATCTGCTTAAAAGCTTTAAAATAGTGTTTAAATGGTATCTGTAAGTGCAATAGGAGCCGAGATATTTCATGTTGAAATATGGTATGACCTTGGAAATTGACCTTTTTTTTACAAAATTCGAATGGCCATATCTCCAGAACCATATGACCTAGAGTGTTGAAACAAGTGCCATTCTGTTTTTCTCACCGAGATCTATAAGTGTGCCAATTTTTAAAAACATTGGTGATGGTCACATTTTTTTGACCCAAAATTCCATTGAACTGACATGGAATGACCCATGGGCAGTAGCAGATCCAGACCCACTACCCAGGTCTGCATCCCCAGTATCAATAGTGGGGTTGCCAGAAGTGGGGGCATTTATGGTCCCCTTCCTCAGGGACTCAGGCTCGAAGTTGTTGCCATTTTTTTTTAATTTTAAAAAGATTATGCAGTGTGTAAGATGTATGTATGTGTAGTTAAGAATAGGTATAGGTGTGTGTGTGTGTGTATCATGCTGGACTGCTCACAGGGTAGATGATTCACAGAAAAAGATCAGCTAAGGACGACAGTGACAGGAGAAATGGGAGTTTCAGCACTCTGTCTTCTGTCTAACATCCCCCCTGGAGTACTTCCCTGGTCGATTGGTGTCTACAATCTCCTCCTCTGGTGTCCAGTTCATTTGTACAATGGATTCTGAGTGATTTGAATTCAAAAACTTTTCAATCTTTGGACTTGGATTCAGTTTCAGATTCTATATCATCAGATTCTGCCCAACACTGGCATCTGCACTCAAACAATTCCTTCCAACCAGTACATTTTTTTCATCTATTGTTTGTTTCGCTGGCCTTAATCTATTTTTAACCCCCAAAATTCAAATTACAAATGTTTATATGAATACCACTTACAAATACAGTTTCTTTTTCCTTTTTCAGTTTTGCAGACTTCTTTTTCTTTGGCAAATCAACAACCATTGGTTCATCATCATTCTAGAAAGAAAACAAATTTAGGAATGTAGAACAGTGAAACTTTTCCTAAAACATTGATATACATATGAAATAACAGTTCCTTCTCATACAACTCCAATCCAAAGATTTAGTCCTATACATGATTTTTCATTTCATCAATTCTTGATGGTTTCCAATCTTGGAAATGTGATTTACTGCATGAAATGCCAAATAATACCTGGCAGTGAAAGTGAGTATATATACACACACTCACTCGTGGGTTTTGTATGAGACAAAATTGTCCTTACTGGATTCATATGCAGGAACTCTCGAATAGAAAGTCCCAGGTTGGAATCCTGGTGGGGGCAATTTTGTTTCATTCAAAAAACATGAATGTGGATGGATGTTTCTTTTTATGCAAGGAGGGGCCAAGGGCGAATGCCAGCAAAAATGTCCTCCCCAATCATAGAAGAAGAGAGCCAAAATCTGGATCAAAAGTTTTTGAGACAACTGGACACACTGTGTTTGAAAGATTTGAGGTCACAGACAGGGGGAAAGATGGATTGAGGAAAATTGTTCCAGAGTTCACCAGTTGAGTAGATGAAAGACTGAAAATACCAGTTAACCCTTGCATTAGATAGTTGCATGGAAAAGGAATGAGAAAGTGTAGAAAGTCTGGTACTGCATGTTCTCCTTAAAGCAGGAGGCATGCAGTTAGAGAGTTCAGAAGAGCAATGTCCGTTATGATAGTGATAGTAGAGAGAGGGTAAGGCAACATTGTGGCAAAGAGAGAGAGATTGAAGACAATCAGTAAAGGGTGGGGAATTGATGAGATGAAAAGCATTTGATTTCATCCAGTCAAGTAAGGCTGTGGGGGTTGAACCACCCAACACGTGAGAAGCACTCCAATACAGGGGCAAACAAGACCCCTGTACAGAGACAGCAACTGAGTTGGGGTGAAGAAACTGCAGAGGTGGTACAGCACACCTAACCTCTTAGAAGCTGTTTTAGAAAGAGATTATATGCGATCTTTCCAGGAAAGATCATGAGAAAAGGAAAAGCCAAGAATGTTAAGAGAAGAGGAAGGATTTAGTTATGCATTGTTGAAGATAAGGGTAATGTCATGTGAAAGATTGTGACAAATAGACATGAAATCAGCAAGTTTAAGCAGAGATATTAGAAAAATCAGAGGTCAGGTCCACCATAGCCACCTCACATGAAGCATGGAGTGACTGGTGAGAGGGATGCTTTATGAAGCAGGTGGAGAAGTGAAGGATGGAATCATTGGCATAGGAGTAGATAGGACAGGCAATGCAGTTTAATAAATTACTGATAAATTAAAGGAAGAGAATGGGTGATTGATTATATACATATATATAGGGGTGGTCGAAGTTGGTACCAGAAAGCGAATAAACATCCAGTAGTTGTCGTTTCATCTATGAAATGTGAAAATCACAAAGAAATGCATTTTGATAAAAGATCAGAATGCGAATTTAGCTTTTAAGTTTTTAATTTTTTCTGTTGTCGCTTCATGCGTAAAATCCCATATGCAGCATACGCACAACCAAAACAAAGCAAACCCAAAATTATTAACTTCTTTCTATAAACATAAATGTCAATGTTTTGCTTGTATTTTTAAATAATTATTAATTATGCATCTTTATTAAAAAATAATGGTAAAATATTATATTTCCTGTGACTGTTCACGCTTATTTCTTACATATTGCTATTTGCATTAACACACTTCATTATGTTTCAGATTTTCCGGTGTAAATAATGCCAAAAGCAAAAACAAGACACCTGACCCGAAAGAAAAGTGAAGAAAAGTATGGAGGTGGTCCTTGTGAATTATTGATGACCGAACCAAGCACTTACAGGCAGCTGATTCAATACTATTATGACCTTAATCATGCTAACCCTGGGGCAAATTTTTGGGCCTTAGTACAGCAAGTTAGTAAGGATTTAAAATCCATTTGGTGTTCAGTGAATCCAAGGCTGCCTTTGATTAATGACAAATCCATTGACAGAAAGGTTAAAGACCTACTCACTCTTGTGAAAGACATTAATCACAAGCATGCTAAGGCAAGTGTCAAGCGAAATCTGGATGCTAACTTGGACAAACTTTTTGATGTTTCTGCCTGTTCCTGTTCTTTGGATATTTTGCCTTGCAGTGATTCAAGAGTATACTGTAAGAGGGACAAGTGTACACAAGAACACATCATCTGTGTTTGCCCTCGAAATGCAAAAGTGCCACTTGAAGAAAGAGCATACCTTCGTGATCAGCGATCCAAAACAGGTCCTAAGGGTGCATACCAGCTGTCTTCAGTGGACACAGCTGCTGCCAAAAGAGAGAGGAAGGCCAAACAAGGACAGCAACATGTACTACCTCAGGAGGAAGTTGAGCTAGTAGGATCTTTCATACAGCCTACAGAGTTTCCTGGACTTACAAGCAGTTCATCTGGTGGCGAGGTTAGTTTCCTTTTATTTATATTTATATATAATTATAAATAAATAAATAAATAAATTAAATAAATAAATAAAAAATAATAAATAAAATAAATAAATAAAACAGAAAACACATTAATATTTTCCATTTATTTTCAGGAAGGAGATGATGAATGGCAGCCTAGGAAGAGGCCTTCAGGAGACTACAGCCTTTTAAAGTTTCCCAGATATGCTATGGAACTTGTCAGAGGTGAATGCTCATCAAATCTGGGTGCAGCTCTTGGGAATGGCTTGCTCCATGACATCAAACACCTACTGAGACCTGAAGTTGACATCAATCACATCATGATTGACAAATGCAAATTAGACAGGGCCAAAGCCCAAATTAGGGTAGTTAGTGAGGGTGTGGAATCAGAGAAAAAGACAGCTCATTTGTGTTGGTGTGGATGGGAAGGTTGATGAGAATACCATGACTTACAAAGAAATAGAGACACCTGAAAGGGAAACTTCTCAGAAAGTATTGACACAGAACATCACCTTACCGTCACCTATGAAGATGGAAAATCTCCTGGCACCTACTTGACCCACAGAACAATTCCTGTTATAGGCGCCATTGGTGAGGTCCTTGCTCCGGAGACATTCAGTGTTCTTGAAGAATATAATAGCCTTGAAAGTATCCAAGCCATTCTTCTTGATAATACCGCAACCAACACTGGCTGGAAGAGTGGCTTAGTGGTAAAACTTGAAGAAACTCTGGGGAGGAAACTGCACACTATTGGTTGTGCGCTGCATCAGAATGAACTCCCACTAAAAGCTCTTTTCCAAAAAATGGATGGAGTGACAACTGGCCAAAGAAGTTTCAGTGGGCCCCTTGGGCAAAGGTGCACAGAAGATATCCAGGATGAACCTCAGGTACAGTTTGAAGCTGTGGAAACTCCAATCATTGAAGGGTACATTCCAAAGGAAGTACTGAAAGACCTCAGTCATGATCAAAGGCTTCTACAGGTCTACAGAAGCTAAGGCTAACAAAGACCCTAAGATCCACTCTAAGGTTAGCCCGAGAGAAAGGAAAGAGTAGGGGGCTAAGAGAAGAGAAGAGAATAAGGGGTTAAGTAAGGAGGAACACCTATCATTCGTGGGTTAACATTCATTCAGAAAAAGAGAAAAAAGACACCATCATCATCTGCCGGCTACTGCTGACAAGTCAGAAAAATAGTCGGAGAGAATAGGAGAGGGGTGAAAGATGAAAAGAAGTAAAATAAGAATGTGTTTGCATGGCTTGTAAGTGGTCTTAACTCACTGTCATACCATGCAAACTACAAACATGCAAGAAAAGAGTTACAGACATGCAAAGGAAGGAGATAAGAAATTTGTTCGAGTGAGGCCCATGGTGTAATGGTTATCATATCTGACCGGCAATCAGAAGATCCCAGGTTTGATTCCCTGGTGGTTACCTCATTTTTTCATTTGTTTTGTTCTCCCTCCTCATCTTGCGTGGAATATTCTCCTATACAAGCGTTGTTCTTTACATTGATTATACTGTGTGTTTGCAGTTAAAATGTATATAATGTACGACATGCGGAGAGGTGCCCCCTTGGGGCATTGGTTTCTGCGCGTATGTAGGAGAATTGCGGCATTTGCTCAAGTGAGGCCCATGGTGTAATGGTTATCATATCTGACCAGCAATCGGAAGATCCCGGGTTTGATTCCCGGGTGGTTACCTCATTTTTTCATTTGTTTCGTTCTCCCTCCTCATCTTGGCCGGAATATTCTCCTATACAAGCGTGGTTCTTTACGTTGATTATACTGCGTGTTTGCAGTTAAAATGTATATAATGTACGACATGCGGGAGGTGCCCCCTTGGGGCATTGGTTTCTGTGCGTATGTAGGAGAATTACGGCATTTGTTCGAGTGAGGGCCATGGTGTAATGTTTATCATATCTGACCGGCAATCGGAAGATCCTGGGTTCGATTCCTGGGTGGTTATCTCATTTTTCATTTGTTTCGTTCTCCCTCCTCATCTTGCGCGGAATATTCTCCTATATAAGCGTCGTTCTTTACGTTGATTATACTGCGTGTTTGCAGTTAAAATGTGTGTGTGTGTGTGTGTGTGTGTGTGTGTGTGTGTGTGTGTGTGTGTGCGTCATACAGGAACAAATCGAGAAGCATACAGAAAAAGAAGACGACGACGACGCTATAGAAGCGATAAAGGTTAACTCAAAGTACTTCTATAATTTCGCAAAAAGAAAGTCGAAAAACCAAGCAACTATCGGACCTTTAAAAAATGAGAACAGTGATTTATCTGATGATCTAACAGAAGTATCTGAAATATTAAAAGCTCAGTATGAATCATCTTTCAGTATCCCAAAAACTGACAAATTGATTTGCGATAGAAACGCGTTCTTTGAAGAAGAACCACAAGGGGAAAGTATAACGGATTTCGACTTTATGACGGATGATATTACACAAGCCATAGGGAAACTAAAAACACACTCAGCTGCAGGACCGGATAAATGGAATGCCACACTGATCAAAAACTGCAAGAATGCAATCGCTGAGCCCCTATACTGGATATGGAGACGATCATTAGACACGGGAGAAATACCGGGCATCCTGAAGAGCGCGAACATAGTCCCAATATATAAAGGAGGAGATCGATCCCAGGCCAAAAACTATAGGCCAGTGTCGCTTACATCTCATCTCACTAAAATATTTGAAAGAATAGTTAGACAGAAAATCTATGACTTTTTGGAAACTCAGAAAAAATTCAATGATAACCAACACGGGTTTCAATCAGGCAGATCATGCCTATCACAACTAATGGAACACTACAACAACATTATTGATTCACTTGAAAGTAATGAAAACTATGATGTACTGTACACAGACTTTGCTAAAGCGTTCGACAAGTGTGACCACGGAATCATAATACATAAACTGAAATATATGGGAATAACAGGAAAAGTAGGGAAATGGATATATAATTTCCTTAGTGAGCGGAGGCAAGTCGTTACAGTACAAGGAGTATCTTCATCAGAATCAGAGGTCCTCAGCTCAGTACCACAAGGAACAGTATTAGCTCCACTACTCTTCATAATCATGCTAACTGACATAGATGAGGACGTTACCAGAGACAGCACAGTAACATCCTTTGCGGATGACACAAAGATCAGTAGAAAAATAAGAAACCCAGAAGACATAGGATCTCTACAAACTGACATAAACAAAATCTACAAGTGGACTGAAGACAACAATATGAAGTTTAACACCGAGAAATTTCAGCTATTACGGTACGGAAAAAGAGAAGACCTAAAGTGCATGGAATATTATACCCCAAATGGACAGGAAATTCAGAGAAATTCCAGAGCAAAAGATTTAGGGGTTGTAATGACAGATGATGCGAAATTTGAAACACAAAATAAGATAGCAGTAAACAGAGCAAAGAGAATAACGGGTCAGATATTGAGAACCTTTAAACGAAGGGATAGGAATGTAATGATTCCTCTACTGAAAACCCTGATCATACCCAAATTAGAATACTGCTCGGTCCTAACTTCCCCATATAAAAAAGAAGACATTAGACAGCTGGAGGGGATCCAAAGAAGCTTCACAGCCAAGATCAATGGGTGCAAAGAACTAAATTACTGGGAAAGGTTACGAGAACTAGACCTATATTCACTGGAAAGGAGAAGAGAGATACACCATTATTTACACTTGGAAAATAATGGAGAAACTAGTCCCTAATCTTACTCTGAATCCCATAACTCCCCAAACAACGATGGAAAGTAGAAGCGGTAGACTGTGTCATATTCCCAAATTGAAGGCGAGACAGGGAACATCCTTAACCCTGAAAGAAAATAGTTTTGTAGGGAGAGGACCAAAACTGTTTAATCAGTTGCCCAAAGGCCTAAGAAACACGAAGGGAGTTGCAGTGGAAATCTTCAAAAGAAGACTAGACGCCTGGCTCAGAACAATCCCCGATGAGCCGGGCGTACCTGGCTATGTGAGGTGGAGAGCGCAAGAATCCAACTCACTACTTCACCAGGCCAACTCGAGAGGAGGGGCGACAAGCTTGACCTTCGCGAAATGAGAAATCATCGCGCGGAACCTTTGTAAGGTTGTAAGGTTGTAAGGTAAGGTATATATATATATATATGGGATAAATTTTACTTAAACACACGAAATGAATGAATGATGCAAACCCATGAGGAAAAAGAAAAAAATTATTCCATTTGAGGCCTTTTGTGTATTCAGCAATACACCTCATTGGGGAATGGTGTATGGTTCATTCCCTGATGAAGTGTATTGCTGAATACATGAAAGGCTTTAGAATATTTTTTTCTTTTTCCTTGTGGGTTTGCATCATATATATACAGGGTGTTTCATAACATGTGGGATGCACTTTCAGGATGGATTCAGGACCTGAAAACTATGAAAAAAGTTTATATAAACATATGGCCAAAATTGCTTTGTTTCTGAGTTACAGCCTGTTATGTGTTCCAGCCGGACATGAGCAGTAATGTATTTGAAAATACTTAAATACGTATTTAAATACTGTTTGGAGAGTATATTTAATTACGTATTTAAATACCTTCAAAAAGTATTTAGTACTTGTAAATACCTGTTTTCAAATACATTTTTAAAATACTTTTTTGTGAACTGTTCAATTTTGTGAGGATGTACAGTACTAACCACCCAATATTTAACTGGTACTACAGAACACAGTAAAACATTTTTTAAGGTGCTTGTGCTTCCAGAAAGTTCCAGGCTCAGCAGGCTGGAACTTTCTGGAAGCACCTTGAAAAATGGAACTTCCAGCCTGCTCTAGTGGCGATTGTCACAGACTCTCAGCTGCAGTGTGGCAGCTGGCAGTCTATCCTGAGGCATCATCATATGTGGTCGTGTAAAGTTTAGCACTAACTGTGCAATTAGCCTTAGCCTATTGATCATATTAGACGAGGACAACATTTGTAACATGGCTGCAGCAAATGGAAGTAGTGGAAAAGAAGGTGGTAAAATAAAAGTTGTTGATGGTAGAAGTGAAAATAAAAATAGCAAATCACACCTGCACCAACTTTTTGATGGAAAATATTTCTGAATAACTTCCAAAGATGGTAGGAAAGTGAAGACTTTGTCTTCTGTGCCACAAAACAATTGCAACATCTACTTCTGCGACTTCTCAATTTTATTTTACTCTAAGCTGATGTTAGTGATTTTGTGCACTTTTTGAAAAGTATCTAAATTGTATTTGAAATGTATTTAAATACATTTTAGGAATAATGTATTTAGTATTTAAATACTTTCTGAAAACCTGTATTTTATTTAGTATTTAATTACTTTTATTTTCAAGTAATGTATTTATTATTTAATACATCTAAAGAGGGGTTCCAGCACAGGTGAATCAGTGCTTAACACCCGACCATCTCAGATCTTGCTTATTTTTGGTGTATAAGGTAAGTTTGTGCAAGAAAGCCAGCTGTGAAAGTTTCAGCTTTCTACGACCATTACTTCACGAGTTATGAAGGTAAGAAAAATCAAGGTTAAGGTCAAAATAGCTCAAGGTCGGCATCTTTGAATGCACCTCACACATTCACTATTTATCATAACCATATGAAACTATATGTTTTTGGACTCAGAAAGAGCTGTGAATCCAAAAATGCAACGAAAACAGCAATAGGAGAACAAATAAAAATGTTCACCCTTTTTCAAGGAATGAATTGACCCTTTGACCTTGAAGTTCACACATTTTGGGGAAACATTTCTTTACACAAAATGAAGTTCCACCATTGCACTTTTAATATAAACAATAAAAATGTATCTTATTCACCATCTATACTGTCTTAAAGAATTTTTCAAATTGGCTATTTTTCAAATTTCTGGCAAAATCACCATATGTATATGCATATATGTACTGTACTGTTAAATAATATATTTTGTGAACATAAATTAATTATTTATTTTATGCCTTTCTTACAGATAAACAAGATGGGTAGAAAAGTTTGTGCTGATCCTCTTAGAAAACATAAGAAGAAGATCGAAAAAGCACTTGTGCCAGTCCGTAATACACTGCAAGGAATTCACAGATTAATATATGGAGATTACATTTGTAAAAATTGTGTTAATGATATCAATAAAATCAAAGCTGAAGACAAAAAAGTCTGATATTGTTTCAGATTCAAACTCAGACACTGATGCCACTGCCACAGAAAAACGTTCCTCTGCCTATGGTGTACTACTGAAATAATGTTTGAAGATTTCCAAGGAGATTTAGACACAATTCTTCCAATGCTGAATGTGACACCAGTGAAGACAAGTAAGTTTAAGTATTTTTAAAGTGTTAATTTATGTAGATATTATAGCAACAAAACATCAATATATATAACTACATGTATGAACATTACAACCTTTATATATTTGACAAATTCAGATGTATGCATATCAATTTATATAATGAAGATCAATACAGTTATGATTATATATACGTATTTACCAAATTCATATGTAATGTACATGTACATCTATAGGCCTACAGTTGATTAAAAAAAGTTATAACAATTTATTTTATTTGTTTTTCAGAGGGTCTGTCACGAAAAGGGAGATCTTCAAAGGCTGAAACAAAATTTGAAATGGCATCAACATCCCTGAAGAGAAAGCTAGAAACTTCATATGACAAGTTTTACACAAGAAAGTGAAGAAAAGCAATCTAAAATGGATGACAATAATTTGTGAGTACTGTATATATATCTGTAGTACCTTCATTAAAGTATACTAAGCCTATATATAGATCATATGTTTGCATATAAATTTACTCAAAAATGTATATCATTTTCGCAGGCATGCAGGAGTGATGCAAGCACTCAAGAATGCCTTCAGTGAGACGACTGACTACAAGAGGAAGATTCAAATACTAACACACTCACCATACACCATTCACAGAACAGCATCTTTCTTCAATGCATCTACAAGAATGGTTTCAACCAGCCGCAAAATAAAGAAAGAACATGGCATATTACCAGAAGTTCCACATATTAGCAAAGGTCGGGTTATAACAAAGAAAGAGAAGGAAGCAGTGTGCACTTTCTATGAATCAGATGAAATAAGCAGAATATGTCCAGGCAAGAAGGATTGTCTATCAATTAGGAATCATGAAGGAGAGAAGCAACTACAGCAGAAACGATTGGTGCTTGGTAATTTGCGTGAGATTTTTGCTGTTTTCAAGGCAAATGACACTAATCCAAAAATAGGTTTCTCATCATTTGCTGCATTGAGACCCAAGTGGTGTGTCTTGGCAGGAGCTGGAGGAACACACTCTGTGTGTGTCTGTACCTACCACCAAAATCCCAAACTTCAGCTATCAGCTTTGGGGGAAAAACAACTATCATATAAAGACCTCATTCTCTATGCAGTTTGTGACAGTGAAAAGGAAGAGTGTATGCTACAAAAATGTGCATTGTGTCCAGGAGAAGAAGGTGTTATTGCATTCCTTGAAGGATTGGAATCTGTTCAGGATGCAGTCGGCACCATAATTACATACAAGCAGTGGACTTCCACGGATTGGACAACCCTTATTAACATCGTGAATCCCTTGAAAACTTCATTAAGTCTTTGGCAACTAGAATTTGTGCACTAACAAGACACACTTATGTGGCTGATGCACAAGCAAGTTTCCTAAAAAAACTGAAAGCTAATCTGATGGTCACTGAAGGTATTCTCCTAGGAGACTTCTCTGAAAACTACTCATTTATTGTACAAGATGCTGCACAAGGTTACCATTGGGAAAATAGTCAGGCAACAGTTCATCCATTTGTGTTCTACTATAAAGTAAATGAAAATGATGTTGAAATTAAAGTTAAAAGTTATTGTTTCATTTCTGATGACATGAAACATAGTACAAACCGTCTTTGCGTTCTTAAGGCAACTGATCCCCATGATAAAAGAAGAGAGCTCAGGCCTGCGGAAGATTCATTACTTTACTGATGGTTGCGGAGGGCAGTATAAGAATAAATATAACTTCACCAATTTGTGTCACCACAAAGAGGACTTTGGACTGGATGCTGAATGGCACTTTTTTGCAACTTCACATGGCAAAAGTGCTTGTGATGGAGTCGGGCACAGCAAAAAGAATGACGGCTCATGCCAGTCTTCAACATACATTTAAAGACCAAATTCTGACACCACTTGACATGATGAAATTTCTGGATGAGAAAGATACCAGCACAAAATTTGTATTCTTATCGAAACAAAATGTCCAGCAGACAACTGAATTCCTGGAAAATAGATATAAAAATTCTGTAACCATCCCAGGTACTCGTAGATTTCATAGATTTGTGCCTATTAGTCATACCCAGTTGGAGGTTGGTGAGATTTCCTCAGGTCCTACAAAAATTATGACAGTTGTGCATCCATCGTTTAAAGATAATTTACATGAGCAAAGCACATTTCAACTGAAGATATACAAGTTGGGGTATATGTAGCTTGTAACTATGATAATAAAATTTGGTTTGGATTAGTGGTTGAAGTATCAGAAGAATTTAGTGATTATAAGGTCAATTTTATGTCTCCACATGGAAGACGTTCTAAACATAGTTTCCCTTCTCATCCTGACTCATGTTGGATGTTATCATCTGATATTATCCAGACAATGACTGCTCCATCATTGACAGCAGGTTCAAGAATAATTCAGTATGCCTTTGATGATCATGAGATGCTAACAGCTGAGGGTAATCATGCAGACCTGTTTGCCACAGTTTCCTGTTCTTGAGTCGAAAGTGTACAGAGCTCTAGTTTAATATGTATCTATAGAATACAGGTCTACATAATATGATACTCCTTTTTTACTCCTATTTTATATGATTCTCCTATATATACAGCGTGTCCCAAAGAAATGTATACCCACTTTGTTCGATAATACCAGCTATGAGGATAATAAATATATTACTTTTTATATGTTTTTTAATAAAGAATTTTCTCCTGAATCTAAATATGTAATTATTTTTATTAAAAATTGAAAAACAAAAAGGTTACAGATGTTTAAATTATAATTATTATTTTCGAGACTTCATGTGCGATATTTTCTAATATTTTTGCACGTATATGAGATAAGTTTGAAACCGACGGCACTGTGCAAAACTTACAAAAACAACGTTCTGGAAGACGTCGAACGTCTTAGATAAAGTGTCATTTAACCATGGAATTTGTAAATTTTTTGAATTAACTAATAATTACAACATTTATGCTTCAATATCAACACTAAACATAAGTATCTCAAAACAGTTGGTTAAAATATTAGAAAATATCGCACATGAAGTCTTGAAAATAATAATTATAATTTAAACATCTGTAACTTTTTTTTCTTCAATTTTTAATAAAATAATTACATATTTAGATTCAGGAGAAAATTCTTTATCAAAAAACATATAAAAAGTAATATATTTATTATCCTCATAGCTGGTATTACGAACAAAGTGGTATACATTTCTTTGGGACACGCTGTATATGTTTGTATTAATGTATTATTAATAAAAGTAATTATAAAAAAAAGTAAAATATTTCTAAGGGTGGAAAGGTGTGGTTGTAGGGGTGGAGGAGACCACAATAAAATAGAGATCTATATCATAGTTATACCTATGGTACCTAGCTTATATCCAAGTGATTTTGTATCACGTTTCTAATATATTTATTTTTGCTTAAGTAGTTTAAATAATGATATCTCTAGATTTTAACAGTACATATATGCATATACGGTACATATGGCAATTTTGCCAGAAATTTGAAAAATAGCTTTGAAAATTCTTTAAGACAGTATAGTTGGTGAATAAGACAATTTTTATTGTTTATATTAAAAGTGCAATGATGGAACTTCATTTTGTGTAAAGAAATGTTTCCCCAAAATGTGTGAACTTCAAGGTCAAATGGTCAATTCTTCCTTGAAAAAGGGTGAACATTTTTATGTTCTCCTATTGCTGATTTAGTTGCATTTTTGGATTCTACAGCTCATTCTGAGTCCAAAAACATATAGTTTCATATGGTTACGATAATTAGTGAATGTGTGAGGTGCATCCAAAGATGCCAACCTTGAGCTATTTTGACCTTAACCTTGATTTTTCTGACCTTCATAACTCGTGAAGTAATGGTCGTAGAAAGCTGAAACTTTCACAGCTGGCTTTCTTGCACAAACTTACCTTATACACCAAAAATAAGCAAGATCTGAGATGGTCGGGTGTCAAAATGAAAATGTTTTGTTTCACCTGTGCTGGAACCCTCCTAAAGTATTTACTGCCCATGTCTGGTTCCAGCAAGTATCCGCCTTACCTTTAAAGGAAGTGCTGAAAATAACTGCCTTGTGCTTGAATACATGCCTGAACACACCTCTTCATAGACTGCCTGACATGTTCACACATTCCAGGTATTGCTCAGATTTTCTGGCATCCTTGTTCTACACATTGGTGAAGTATTTCAACATTGTCAATGGGTGTCACGTAAATGATGGATTTCAGATGACCCCACAGGTAAAAATTGAGTGGATTCAGGTCTGGGGAGTGAGCAGGCCACACAATGGGTCCTCCATTGCCTATCCATTTATCAGGGAAATGGTCATCTAAATAGTCTCTGGCTACTCAACTAAAATGAGGCGAAGCACCATCATGCATAAACCACATATGATGTCAGACATCAAGAGGAACTTCATCTAGTAAATAGTTCAAATCATTTCTTAAAAATTTGGAATAGGATTCTCCTGTTAATCTTCCAGGCAAAACAAAAGGACCGATTGAGTTGTCAGCAATATGTCCTGCCCATACATTGATACTAAATTGTTGTTGGTGCCTTGACTGGATGATGGCATGTGGCTTCTCTTCGGCCCAGTGATGAGTGTTGTGAAAATTGATCATGCCATTTCTTGTGAAGGCAGCCTCATCAGAAAACAACACAGAGGATAGAAAAAGAGGATCATGAGCACAATGTTGAAAGAAACAAGTACAAAAAGCCTCTCGTGGTGGGAAAGCAGCTTCAGTAAGGCCTTGTACTCTTGGAATGTGATATGGGTAAAGCTGTAGTTCCCATAAAATTCTCCACACAGTTGTGTATCTTACATCCTCTGCTGCTGCTATCCTTCAGATACTGACATGATTCAAGACCCACTCCTCCAACTCAACAGTTCTAGCGCTGATTGGTCTACCACCATCTGAAAACTTCCTTGTTGAATAATCCTGTATCACCAAGACACTCATCTATTTTCTGAAAGGTCTTCTTATCTGGCAGATGGCTATTCAGAAACCTTTTCCGCATACAGATGTCTTGCTGCGGCTGCATTACACTTGGCAAATCTATACACGAGATGCATGTCTGCCATTTCTCTGTTTGAATAAGCCTCCATTCTCACTTCAAATGCACACTATCACTGAATAGCACAAAAACTTTTAAGGTTTTTTTTTCACTGGACTGAACTTATTCACAGTAAGAAGTTATGAATATGAAGAGTGAAACACTGTGTTGCACCCAGGGTTGGTACCAAAAAACCCAGCACAATATTCTGCTGTCTTTTTTGTACTTCCAGCATCTACAGCTGAAATCAGATATGGCTTTTTTCCATTATGAATACTGTGCGCAATAATAGGATCATTACCTACTGAACTCCAGCCATCTTGTATAAGGGTAATGGTACAATCATCAAGATTAAGGTCATTCTTCATTTCATAGATTACTTCATCATTAACTTTTATTAACAGATCAGATGCCAACCTTTTCCTGTTTGGTGGTTCATATCCTGATCTTAGACCTTTGATTAATTTTATAAATTCTTTATTTTCTAAAACGTTGAAGGGTATGTTAGCTGAAAAAAAGAACCTTGCAACTTGTAAATCTAATTCTTCCTTTTGGTCCACAGTCGTTCTTACCACAAATGGTGTAACTTATCTTTGCCTTTTATGCTTTATTGGTGTTGAATGACAGAATGTGGATGATGATGAACCTGCACTGGTGTCACTCATTTCAGGCACATTTTCACTTATAATCTTTGGATCATCTTTGCCAGTAGCCAAAGTTAGAGGAAGTGAATCAGTTTCAACTGATGCTCCAAATTTGAGTCTCAGCATACCTCTTGCCTCATTTTCAAAACATTCCACTTTTCTTTTACTGCATTTCTCTAGATGATGTTTCACTCTCTCAATTTTTCGAGTGATACTTTCTTTGCAATAATTGCATAGTACTCTAGTAGGCTGATCACTTAATAGTCACCTCATCCCATTTGCTAGCTTTAGATCTTCCACCTCTATAACTCTCTGAGTTTGGCATCTTAAAAATTTTAATTTGAGTTAGGTCTAAATAAAGCTGAAATCTGCTGTTAAGAAATAAAGGAAAGATCTAAAATTAAAATGGAGAAAATTCTAGTATGTCATTATCATCTCTCATATCTGAACTTTCTGTGAAATAAAGATGTCTTTTTAATATATATTGTAGATTAGATAAATAAATTAATAAAATAGATATATTAGGCACTACATAATTATCGAATCTTTCTAAAAAAAATTTCAACCCATCAAAAAAACAAAAATCCAAAATCCCAGCAAAAGCCCAGCTGGGTTGGATTTTTGTGAAAAAACTGGGTTTTTGCCAACCCTGGTTGCACCTCTGACTGACTGATGGCTCTACACTCAACAATATTGAAACATGTCATAGTGTACGAAACATTACAATTGGCAAGGCCATACATGAAATAAGTCTCGTACACACACACATTGTCAGCAAACAATGTTTATACGTAAACAGTTTGTGGAAAGAATTGCTGGAACACAAAACAGGCTGTAACTCAGAAACAAAGCAATTTCGGGCATATGTCTATATAAACTTTTTTCATTGTTTTCAGGTCCTGAATCCATCCTGAAAGTGCATTCCACATGTTATGAAATACCCTGTATATAACCTTGGTTAATCTCAGTTCTGCTTCCACCCAATTTGTTCATTCTGATGAAGGTCAAGCTTGTCACTCCACCTTAGACCGACAGTTTAATGTGGAATCTGAACCATATCCTACCAGCAGCCTAGTGTCTTAACCATTAGGCTACCCAGTAGGGTGCATCAAAAATGGCAACTTTCAAAACTTGATTTGGCCCTACGTTATTATGGTTACATTCCCTAAAAAAAATTCACACGCAAAATTTCAGGTCAATTGATTAATATCTACTGGGTCCACCTAGCTCCTAAACTTTTACAAAAATGACAATTTTTGGGATAAATTACCGTACCTTAAATTATTTTTTTTCACATATACCTTTATTTTATTGAATTGAATGATCCTTAAGGTACTATAGGCCTAGTATGTTTAGTTTGCTTGTGTTTAAGCCATAGCTACTATTAATAAACATCATTTGCCATCATGAAATACCTATAGCTATTTTTTCTTATTTTCAGGCATGTAGACTACTTTAATATTAATCTATGTTTCTATTACAGGTCAATTTTTGATATATGTTGGTGATAATAGTTGATATATGATATAATGGATAATAGTGGTAAAGCCAGTGAAGCCACTTCTAGTGGTAAAACTTGTTCAAGTGGTGCAGATAAAGTTGATGTAAAAATACGAAAAAAAACCTGTATATTTGGATTAGGTCCTGGCATCACAAATAATGATGCAAATATTGTAGGATGTCGCTTGCCAACAAGTGAACAAGTTCTTAGATGTTTCCTATTTCACCAGCAACAGGGTCTAAAAGAGAGAAGAACTAAGCGAGATATAGCTAAAATTGTTTTAACAGAAACTCAACCATTCTACAATAAAGCCAACATACCAATGATTACTGAGAAAAAAGCATGTGAGAAAATAATTTCATTGTCAGAAAAGAATGTGAAACAGAGAAATTCCATTGAAAAGATGAGAGCTACAAAGTACAAAGACAAGACTAGAAGATATGGAAATGCAACTTAAAATGACTTTTCCACTGTGGATTAAAAATGCCGAAAAAATTATGAGTAATCCAGAAGATATACAATTTCTTCAATCTATGCAAGGGGATAGAATTGCTTCTTTTGGAGCTCATGATCAAACTTTAGCATCCAAAATGAAGCGCATTAATTTTCGAAAATGTGAAGAAAATGCAAGAAAAGAAAAGGAATTGAGAGACACTGAAGCTTCTTGCAGTTATGTTGAATTAGAAAGCAGTAGCACAAGCGATACAACTACCATTGAGAGTGAGTCAGAAGCTAATGATGGAGCTGAAAAAGATGGAAAATCCACACAGTCAACAGTCTGTTTAGGTAATCAAGCTATCATTCCTCATGACATTCTGAAAAGACCAAAACTTGTTTCTTTGGCATCAAGAATGAAAATGACTCTGGCACAACAGGCTGCATTCACAAAAGCTTTTGTTGAAGAATGTGGTGGTAACACTAAGGCAGTGGCAACTTCATATGCTACAGCTGATAGAGCAAGACGCGAAGTAGCCCAAAAAATTTCAAATTCCATTAAAAAATCCTGGAATCCTCCTAAATTGGCCTCTCTTCATTGGGATTCGAAAATAATTTCTACTCTGCAGGATAAATATGTTACAGAAGAACGATTAGTCGTATCAGTTGGAAATTCAATGGATCTCAAACTACTTGGTATTCCATCATATCATCCTAGTGCTGGTAGCAGTGACCAATCTGGGAAAAACTTGCCTGAAGAAGTTATGAAGCTACTGAAATTGTGGAACTGCTCCGATTCAATAGTGAACTTGGTTTTCGACACTACAGCAACCAACACGGGACATGTGAGTGCTGCATGCATAACTATCCAACAAGAGATTGGACGGCCTTTATTATGGTCTGCATGCAGGCATCATGTTGGTGAAGTTATTATGAGTCATGTGTTTCAGGACATGAAAGTAGAAACTTCGAGTGGACCAGAAATTAATGTCTAACAGATTTCGAGAAAAGTTTCAGTGGATTTCCAAGGATGAAAAATTGAAAAAAATTGACTTCAATCAGTACTCCAAAGCTGTCCAGGAGATTCTTCAGGAATGGACTGATTATGCAATTCAAATAAGTAATATAGAAAAGCAACATACACGATATGACTACAAACAATTTTCTGACTTAGTTGTGTTATACTTAAATGCAGGACCTAGTGATAAGGATATAATCCTTCAGCAACCTGGTGCTATACATAGAGCCAGATGGATGAGTAAAGCAATATATGCTCTAAAAATTGCATTACTACAAGATAATATCTCGAAACTACCTTCAGTAACAATCACAAACAAGCAACAAATTCTGAAACTAAGAGATTTTGCAACCTTCATTTCACTGATTTACTACCCATGGTGGATGACCTGCTCTTCAGTTTTTGATGCACCATGGCACGATTTGCAGCTTTACAAAAAGCTTCTTAGATACGAGGAAGTAAACAAGCAAATAGCAAAAAGTGCTCTAACATCTTTGAAACGTCATCTCTGGTACCTTTCATCAGAGATGATTCCTCTTGTATTATTCAGCGATTTGGTTCCAAAAAATGAACTTCGTGCTATAACAAACCATCTACTTTCCTATAAACCACACAAGATTGAGACAGTGGTTCCAGAAGGTAGACATGGATCTAGTTTTGGAAAGCCTAATTTCCCTACCAATCTATGATCGGAAACCACATTAGCTGACTTGGTTGACAAAAACTCATGGTTCATATTCTCTTCAGTACAGTTAGACTGATTTTTTAATGGTTGAGATTGTTGAATGGAAAACAACAGCATCATTTATATCTTCCAAAGAAAAACTTTTGGCTATAAATGTCATAAATGATGGCTCTGAGAGGGCAGTAAAACTATGCAGTGACTTTTATGAGGCTGCAAGGACTGAAGAACATCTTCAAAATGTTCTCCAAGTTGTAGAAGCTGACAGAAAAGCCACTCCTAATCTGAGAAAGAGACAAGCTTCTTTATCATCTGTTTTAAAAGAAAAAAGGACAAAGAAGAAGAATTAAGATATCAATAAGCAATAAATCAATTTTTACAAGTATTTTATCATGAAATACCATTTTTAATAGGTGGAGGTGGTCGGTGGGATGCTTGGCAAGTTGGGTCCTCGTCCCGCATCCTGGTAACTCACTTCATGATTCTCAGAATAATACAAAAAAAAGTCTAAAAAGACAGATAATTTTATGAATTGAGGCTAAAACTTGCCTAAAACTAACTATATTTACAATTTTTTTTTCAAACAAAATCTACAATGCTTACACAAGATTTTCTAGTAAAACCATAAAATTCCACAATTGTCAAATTTTCATCTTCGAGGTGGACCCACTAAATATTGTCAGAACAGCTTGAAACGTGGACACTGAAGGTTTGTTGGGGATTATAACCATAATATCATAGGGCCGAATCAATATCCAAAGTTCAAAATTTCACCCCTTATAGGCTGATGCACCCTACTACCCAGGGTATGGTACTCATTTATCTACCAACCAGTTTCTTTATTTTGTGGAAGGATGAACAGCTGGGTTTTACTGCCCACAACCTGCCATCACCAGGTCTTGACCCCAAGGCTGATGGATTCATAGTCAGCGATGCTAACCACACCACCACTGAGGCATGCAAAATAAATATATACATCAGGGATGGGGTCAAATACACATAAGCAAATACACTCCTACAGCGAATATCAAACACAAATATGAAGTCTCAAATACAAACACAAATACAAACCATTACTTCCATTGCCATATGATATAATACTGTCAAAAAATATACAAAATGTATTTAATGCATTTTAAAAAAATATTGATTACTTGTTGTTAATGGTTACATTTAATAAACATTAAATCTTCAAATGGTGAATCACTTAAATTACTCCTGTCTGGATGAAAAACTTTTCATGCAACACTGAAAAGTCTCTCTGCAGGAGCAGAGGAAGCTGGGGTAGAGAAATAATGGCATATATTGTATATTATACAGTACAGTATGTGAGTAAAGAGAGAGTTGGTACTTTGTATTTGACATGTACTTGAAACAAATACAGTAATCAAATATAAATTCATACACAAATACCAGTTTTACTGTGCAGTATTTGTAAATACAGATACAAATACATATTTGGCCCCATCCCTGAATATATATATATATATATATATATTTATAATATATATATATATAATATATATATATATATTTATAATATATATATATATATGTCTGCAAAAGTATTTATGAATTGAGAAATATTATCCACATATTCATGGTAGCTTTATTTTTTGTGATTTAGTAAAATTTATTTTATGTTAAATACAATTTTTGCCACTTTAAAAGTCATTGTAATTAATTCCCATAGAGTTTCTTCAATATTTTGATAATTTGGCATCGCTAAATTAAAAGTCCTCTAATTTTGAAATTAGCAGCACAGACTATGTGCAGTTTAGTGTGTTGTCAGCCGCGATAGGGGAAGGTTCATTTTAATGCTGTTCAATGAAGTTTTTACTTATATATTTCCAATTTGAGAGGATGGTTAAGACATGCGAGTTATCTAGCCAACTTAGGAGAATTGACTGCTCTTGTTAGAATGGGTAATTATTCCAATACAAGTACAGTTGTCCCTTAACATTCGCGACTTTGACTATCTGCGAGGTCCTCCATTATCGTGTGTTTGGTGACATAATGGGGCCGAGGCTGACACTGGACAATTTAGCCGAAGGGTTTCGCATGTTCAAATGAACCCTAGACTTCTTCTATGACATTGACCCTTCGATGCTTCAGTCAATGAAATTGGAAAATGGAGTGGAGGCAGCACTGACACCTTATAGAAGCATCATTGATGAAACAAAAAGAAAAAAGAAGCAAACGGAGATCACAATGTATTTCACGCCTGTCCAACCTTCGACCCTGGCTCCCACCACCACTGCCACCACCTCTCCCACCCCTTCCACCAGTCAGAGCGAAGCAGCAATGCCCGCCGAGCCTACAACGCCTTCTTCTCCTCCTCCATTATCGCTGTATGACTCGGATGAAGATGTCGATGATCCACCCCTTCCTGATCTCCAGTACCTTCTTCTTGTCAGTATTCATCAACTCATCGTACTGTACAGCAAAAACTCATCGTCACCATCATCGTCGAGGTGGATCATCTCGCATATCAAATTGTATAAGCCTTATGGTATTATATAAGGGGGCATCAAGTATTCGCAAAAATTTGACATTCACGACCGCATTTGGAACATAACCCTCACGAATGTCAAGGGACAACTGTATTGCAAAAATGCTGAAGATAAGTGAAGGTACAGTCAGATTCCATAAGAAACGTATTACCAAGGAAGTACATGCAAGTTAGTCCAAACTGGAGGAAGAAGGTTTTGTCAGAGTGTGGTGTAAGGCATCTAAAATTTCTGGCTTTGGAGAATAGATTTATGACAGCAAATGACTTGAATAAAGAATTAGTGAAAATGAGAGAAACAAAAGTTAGTGCTGATACAGTAAGGAGGAGGTTGACAGATAATAAAATATTTCCTAGCATTAAGTAAGAAAAAACCTTTATTGTCAAAGAAGAATGTGATAGCACGATTAGAATTTGCTATTCAACACAAAGATTGGGATGCTGAGAACTGGTTGAAAATTGTATGGAGTGATGAAAGCAGATTCAAAATTTTTGGTAGTGATAAAAGGAGGAAAATTGTTAATAGACAAATTGGTGAAAAATATAATGAATGAATGCCTTATTCCGATGGTGAAAAAAGAAGGTGGGGGAATCAATGTGTGGGGCTGCTTCTCATCAAAGGGAGTTGGAAAATTACACCAGGTCACTGGGAATGAAAATGGACGCATGGTCGATGTGACCAAGAAAGAAGATAGTGAAGAAGAGAAACTGGAACAGATGAAGAATTGGGAAAGAAGTAGAGAAAGGGTGGAACAGAAATAAAGAGTGTGAGTAGAAGACACGCACCCAGGCTCAACCAGGCATGCACAGGCATTAAGAGCAGGCTCTTTTGTAGATTTGGGGATCCAAACCCCGAGGTTTACTAACCCAACAAGGGGGAAGCAGGCCCCCTAAAAAAGTGACAACAGATGCCAATAGCAGAACCACTGATACCTTCTCGGAGGATGGAAAAGATCTCTACCTCCAGTGAGGTCATATGACAATCAATAATCATTGTCATGGACACACAGATCAATATGTATTAAACCATCTATTCATTAATACTGCAATCCCAGCTGCTAAAGAACTTCATGAAGATTATGCAAACTTTATATTTAAACAGGATAATGATCCTAAGCATAGTGCTAAATCACCAAAATAGCTCTACAATAAGCTTGAAGAAGAAGGGCTTAAAATGCTAGGATAGCCAGCTCAGAGTCCAGATTTAAATCCTCTTGAACATCTTTGGGATGAGCTCGCAAGAAAAGTAAGAACAAGAGAAGATAAGGCAAAAAATAAAGAAGATTTATGGGGAGTTCTTCAAGAAGAGTAGTATAAATCAGTCCTGAATCATGCACAAAGTTGGTTGACTCAGTGCCTTGGCATCTTGAACTAGTCCAAAAGAACAAGGGTGGCCATACAGGATACTAATTTTTATAAGTTTTTATAAATAAATTTTTACAAATAAGTATGGTATTTTTCTTTTATTAATCTGTTTTATTGTCAAATATATCAAATATTATTATATTACAATTAAATAGGTTATTATATATACATTCTTATTCCAAATATATTACAACTTACGATTCATAAATACTTTTGTGGGCCAGTGTATCTATTATATAAAATTCAATGAAAAACAGCATTTATTTTAGGCTAGCAAATCATGTTCAGTAATCTTGTAGTTTAACATTGCAAATTAGGTAGGTATACTTTGAAGTTGTGTTTAAACACTGCAAGTGAATTTTCTTATTGTTGTAAGTTAGTCATTGCATACATATATGCAACATCCAGGGCATTCCAGGACAAATCACCCAAAAATTTAAAAATTTACCACCACTCCAACCCAGATTTCAATAAAAATTGGCATATGGGGTTCTTCCGGGTGCTGATTTCACTGGTTCAAATAAAAAAGTTATATGACCCATAGTTTTTGATATGGGACCCCAAAATCTTGGGGGCCCCACTTTACCACCTAACTTTAATGGGCAATAACTTCCAAACATTTTTACGCAGACTAAAATAGAGAACTACAAATGTTTGTTAATTATGCTTATTTTTATTACAGATATGATTTGACTCAAAATAAGCACATCTTATTTTTGAGATTTACAATTGTGTATTTTTAGTAATAAAAAATGGTTAGATACTGTGATGATCCTTTATAAAAACATAAGAAAAAGATACACAAGGATATAAGAACCATCAACCAATCACTTTATGATCGATGTAAATGGAAACTACAAAGGAATACTGTACTATGTAGCAACTGTAGAAAATTATTGACCCAGAGACCAGAGTTGCTATCAACATCACAAAGTGAAGAGTCTGATCAGTCTTCTGAGAATGTTATTTCAGAAAGTGATGAATATGATCCAAGTATATCAAGTAATGGCAAAGAGGAGGTTTCTCAAGTTCTAGAAAGTCTTGCTGTGACTCCAATGAAGAAGCGTAAGTATTTAATGATAGGTACTTTTTATATTTATAATTTATATTATTTATTTATAATGCATTTACTTTCAAGACAGTTTTTCAGCAGTTGCTGAAAAACTTAATGAAATTAATATGTTGACATATTAAATTTATTGAACTTATGAAGTTAATATGTTGACATATTAATTATTGTTGTCCATATATATCAAATGGAGTCAAATATTTATTAATTCAAAAATTTCAGATGGTTTGGGTTCCTCAAGAGAAGCAGCAAAAGCTATTCAAACAATAGAAAAAGCACGTCATTCTTTAAAACGAAAGCTAAAAACAAGTTTAGAAATTGAGATCCCAAGACCATCAAAAGCTACAAAGTTGGATCATGAAACTCAAAAGGTATGATTTTTAAAATGATACGCTATTATTAAGTAGGAATATACCTAAACTAAAACTGAAGCATAAAAACAAAATGTAGGTATTCACCTTTGATAGTAGAAACTAGAAGCACAACTCCCTAAAGATTGGAGATCAATGGGCCCATTAAATCATTTTCTATCTCAAAGAATGCTCATTTTGTTACACTTGAAATCAATATTATAATCCAAAAAATTTAATATGCACATGTAATGTTTTGTTTATAGCTATTATACATTCATGAATTTGTTTCAGGTCAATGATTCATCTCATGAATGAACTGGTTGAAGCTTTCCATTCTACTGACAGTTATGAGAGGAAACTCAAAATATTGACATTATCTCCATTTACCATATCAAAACTATAAATCTATTTCAGACAACTGAATATTTAGTTAAGAAAAGCAGAAATATAAAA
Source organism: Bathynomus jamesi (assembly GCA_023014485.1). NCBI lineage: Eukaryota > Metazoa > Arthropoda > Malacostraca > Isopoda > Cirolanidae > Bathynomus > Bathynomus jamesi. Next base: position 72,333 of record JAJOZX010013131.1, read on the forward strand.
CAAAGACTTGGAATTATTCCTGAAATTGAACCCATGTCAAAAGGAAAAGTAATAACTAAAGGTACTAAAGATTCTGTTCAGAAATTTTTCGAATCAGATGAAATTAGTCATTTGTGCCCAGGTATAAAAGACTGCCTGAGTATCAGAAATGAAAGTGGGTATAAAGAATCTGTGCAGAAAAGACTGTTGCTAATGAATCTGAAAGAAGCTTTTAGTCTCTATAAAAATAATCCAGATAGTCCCCAAATTGGCTTCTCTAGTTTTGCCACCCTTCACCCCGACATTGTATTTTAGCTGGAGCTGCTGGTACCCATTCTGTGTCTATGTACATACCACCAGAATGCCAAAATACAATTCTCAGCTTTGGGTGTCAAAGGGTTGCAATACACAACTCTTATGGAGAAAGCAGTGTGTGATGTCAACAACAGGAATTGCATGATGCAAATATGTAATCTATGTCCAAAAGAACAAGGTATTAAGAAGTTTTTGCTCACTTTTCAAAGTGTTAATGATCCTGAATGTGAGGAAATGAAATACTGTATAAACAATGGGTTACTACAGATCGATGCAATATGGTTGAAAAAACAGAATCTGTAGATTTTATAAATTCATTAAGCACAAAAATTGTCAAATTGACGTCTCATCACTTTATAGCAAAGAATCAGAGTGCATTTCTAAAAAACTTGAAGAATAATTTAAATAGCCATACAGCTGTAGTTCTTGGTGACTTTTCAGAAAACTACTCATTTGTAGTACAGGATGCGGCCCAAGGTTTTCATTGGGAAAATACCTAATGCACAGTGCATCCCTTTGTGTTATATTATAAGGAACCAGAAAGTAATGAAACAAAACATTAAAGTTATTGTTTTTTATCTCCAAATACAAAACATAACACTACAATGGTTTACACTTTTTAAATACACTCATACCTATTATTAAAAAATCCCACCTTCATATCAAAAAATTACATTATTTTACTGATGGATGTGCAGGACAATATAAAAAATCGTTTCAACTTTGTTAACATTTGTAAACATGAAGATGATTTTGGGCTGGAATGTGAGTGGCATTTCTTTGCCACAAGCCATGGTAAGAGTGCTTGTGATGGGATTAGGGGTACAGTGAAAAGATCTGCAGCCAGAGCGAGTATGCTGAGAACATTCGCAAATCAAATATTAACACCAGAAGACGTTTGAATTTTGTTCAAACAATATAAGTGACAGCATAAATTTTTTTTTAATAAATTCTGAAGAAATTGAAGCTATGTAAAAATTTTTAAGTGACAGATATGAAAAAAGTATGCGGCTAACAGGAACACAAAATTTAATGCAAATAACAAAAACATTTGAATTATCTTCCGATGAAGTTGGTGAGGTGAGGATTATAAGCAAAGCTTTTCTGGGTGAAGATAATGTTAAGTTAATCCGAAAATAGGAGAGTACATAGTTTGTACTTACAACGATCAGAAATGGTTGGGATTTGTACATTCCCATAATGAGGAATTTGATGACTTTGAGGTTAGCTTTTAGCACCTATCAGGATATAGTGTTTACTATTACTTTCCACAAATTAGAGATACATGCCACATATCAAGAGATAAAATTTTAGGTTTATTAAGCACACCAACTTTAAAGCCAGGAACAATGCGTATTCAATATGTTTTCCCAGAAAATGAGTTGAAAAAACTCATGTAATTATGAATCAACTTGATGTAATATGTGTGTTCAATTTGTATTTTTGCTGTTTATTTTCATCCATGTGAGAATATATCATTTGTAGTTCTCTATTTTAGTCTGCAGGCGTAAAAATGTCAAAATTTCATAATGTACATATTTTTTCAATAATTTTTAAAATATCTTGCAACTTCATACCCATGATTTTTATTGTTTGTAACTTTTAACAATTAATGGAAGTTTAATAAATGAAAAACTTTTTTTTTGGATTTCACTGCCTAGGGGGGATGGGGGTCAAAAAGAAAAAGAAAAAGAAAAAAGGGGGGGAAATTTTCATTATTGTTCTACACATTTGAATGTGGTATTATTTAATAGATCTCTTAATGCTGATTCTAAAAATATAGTTTTATAGGTGTACAGTAAGATGTTTGGGAGTTATTGCCCATTAAAGTTGTGCTAAAGTGGGGCCCCTATCTGAAAAACTATGGGTCATAGAACTTTTTTATTTTGACCAGTGAAATCAATACCCGGAAGAACCCCATATGTCAATTTTCATCAAAATCCGAGTCGGAGTGGTGACATGCATAGGGTGATCTCTCCTGAAATGCCCCATCCACCTTTGAGATCCTGCCATGTTTAACACAACTTAAAAGTACAGCTAACATAACCTACACTGTCGTCTAAATAAAATAAGCCATTTTTTTTCAATAATCTGTGACATCAAATTTCCTGGACAAATTTGTGACATCAAACTAGAAGATTACCTCATGTTCATAAATGATCAATCACGAGAATAACATGCTCTGTAACACCACAATCTGTGAAGTCATATACATAGATTTCTCTGAAATATTTGATAAGTGCAACCATGGAATATATAGTCCATAAACTGAAAGATATGAGAACAAGAGGCAAAGTAGATAAATGGATATACAGGGTGTTTCAAAAGTCCAGAATCATAGGACATAGCAAATATTCTGAATGTACACACACACACACACACAAATATATATATATATATATATATATATATATATATATATATATATATATATATATATATATATATAAAATATTATAATATAATTAAAAATAAATATTCCTCTGATTCCAGACTTTTGAAATACCCTGTACAATATCCTGAGGTAATGCCAACAAATGGTTATAGTCCAAAGAAGGTCTTCCTTAGTTTCACTCATCTTATTACTCATAATCATGCTCAATTATATAGATACTAAAGTAAACACAAATAGCATCATTATGTTCTGATGCAACAAAAATCTGTAAACAAATGAAGACCAGCTCTACAAGAGGACAACTAAGATAAGATATGAAATCCAGTGCCCAAAAGTTTGAGTTCCTAATTTGTTATGGAAAAAGTGACTGTGTGACCATTGAGTAAGTGCACTTTGAGCAAGGGAAATTGAGCGAGTACAAATTGAGCAACTTGACACATTGAGCAATTAGGCAAACTGAACGAGCACAAATTAAGTGAGTGAGAAAACTGAGTGACGATGTGACACAAATGACATTTAAATTTATTGATATAAATGTGTTCAGTACAAAGACTAACCTAACCAATCATCAAGGGCATACAGTTGATCTAATTGGGCATTCAGTTAACCTAACTAGGCATACAGTCTTGTGAAAATTAATTGAAACATAGTCCCTATTTCTTTAAATTGAGACATTTCAATATTTTTTCTTTTTCAGGTGACTTTTTTTTATGAAGGAGTGGTGCAACAATTGTTTGCACGTGTTCTTTACGCAAATATTAAATCACAAATTGACTCTTTGTAATCAGTGTCGCCTAAGACAGCAATGAGGGTGGGTGTGTTTCGATTTGTGTCAGATTATGAATTCTTTAACTTTTAACATAATGAATATTATGCCCAGAAAACATTCTTGGATTGTAACTTTATCGGAATACACTCCAATAACTCTTAGAAAAATTGCAAAACAATGTGAGGTTAGCGTGGCAAGTGTTAGCCGAAATTGTGATAGTCTACCGAGAAACTGGATCTTTTTCTCCTCAATGGAGGAACAAATGTGGCTGAAACATAAGACAACAAAGAGGGATGACAGAATTTTGTTACAAAAAAGTCTAAAAAACCCTAAACTTACTAGTGATGAACTGCAAAATGAATTGTCAGCTGCTGGAATTAACATTTGTTCCAGTACCGTACTGTGAGACATCTTTTGGATGCTGGATGCCCCACAAGAAAGCCTCTCTGTAAATAACTTTTCAAATGCAATGAAAAAGAAACATGTTTCTTGGGCTAAATAATACTGGCACTCGACAAAGGAGCAATGGAGAACCATCATGTTCACCGATGAATTGCATTTTGAAGTCCAGGGACAGAGATCCCAGTATGTAAGATCATCATTCAATGAACTTATTCACCAGGGCCACATTGAACAACACGTCAAACATCCCAAAAAGGTTATGTTTTGGGGTTCTTTTTGTTTTTGCGGACCTATTAGACTTTTGCAAATTAAAGGAAAGATGAATTCCAAAAAATATGTGGATATAATTCATACAAAAGTGGCTCCCAACCTTATCAAAGCTTTTCCAGATGGTGAAGGGGTATTCCAGCATGACCTTGCACCTTGTCATGCATCAAAGAAATCAATGAAAGCATTGCAAGATGAGAATATTCAAGTACTCAAATGGCCAGGGAACTCACCAGATTTAAATCCAATAGAAAACCTGTGGGCTATAGTTAAGCAATGCCTGCGAAAACATCACTGCAAAACAAAACAAAACAAAAGCTTAGCAGGGCAATAATTAAAATGTGGTATCATGACGAAGAAGTTATAAATATTTGCGCAACCCTTGTCAATTCCATGCTCCAACGTGTAAAATGTGTTCTTAAAGCTAAAGGAGGCCAGAGCAAGTACTAAATCTTAAATATGTTGCTTTTATGTCCAATAAATGGTTCAAATATCAAATAATGTCTTTGTCACCTTGTGTTTCAATTAATTTTCACAAGACTGTGTGTGTGTGTGTGTGTGTATTATATATATATATATATATATATATATATATATATATATACATGGTGAACCAAAAGTAGGTGGACAGTAGGTTGAATACGGTTTGTGTTATATTATATTATAACTATGGTGTTCATTATAACTATGGTGTTTGTGTTATATTATATTAAATATTATAACTAAATTTATTTAAATTTTATTTTGTATTATAGTATACAAAAAAATTAAATATGTATTCTCAAAATAAACGTTATCATTTACTGTCCACCTACATTTGGTTCACCCTATATATATATATATAATCACCTGAAGATCTAACATACATTTTAATTAAATATATGTTTTAAATAGTTATTTTTTCAAGGTGAATGTTTATTATTTTTGCGTCAGTTTGCATTCACTCAGTTAGCCTAATCCCTCAATGTGTCAAGTCACTCAATTTGTACTCACTCAATTTCCTTCAGTGAATGTGTATTCACTGAATTGATGCAGAATGGGAAAAAGGAATAAAAACAATGAAATACTGTACTCTACACAAACAGATGATCCAGAGAAGCCCAAAAGCAATGGAGGTAATGATAGGAGTAATGAGTAGGATGAGAGCTTCAATTCGAAAAATAAAAAATAAAGAGTATAGGTTTGAATATACAGGAATACCTTGAAATTAGTCGTTAATTCATTCTGGAATAACATAACAAAATACAAAATGACAAAATTTGAGGTAGATTATAACATGTTTCAATGGGAAAACATTTTACTATATTGTGTTATTAAACAGATTAATTAATCAAATTCTACTCATTTTTGGCAAAATATTTAATATATTGCATTGGTAAGTAGTTGAATTTCATCAATTTCAATCAGTTTTTTCACATTTTTAAAAAAATGATGAATCTGCGAAAAGGGACGAAGGATTGCAAAACTATAGGTAGTAAAAGATTGACGATGAATCTGCGAAATGACGAATTTTGAGGTATTCCTGTAGTGTTAATTAAACAAATAATAAATGAAGACATACTGATACCTTGGTCTGTGGCTTCATAGCTTTATTAAGATTATAAATTAATCCCAATTTGGTTAAGTTATGGTGAGCACTTTTCTTTTTGTTCCAATTACTTTTTACAGTTTGTCTGCAATAAGAAATAAGACCTTATGAGAAAGGGATATTCAAAGATTAAAATTTTTTTTTTTTTGTAGAAACATGCATTTCAGGTAAAGTATATATAGTAGACTGTGGGATATCTGCAATAATGGGGCAGTACCTCCCTCCAATAGATATCCTATTTTTTGAGGATTTAGCATAATTAGTATTCATGTTTCTTTGCTATTATTCAATTTCTTTTTCAGCTGAAAGAAAAGTTACTTTGGGATGATTGCCATTGTGATATAGCACAACATATTTATTCCTTAAACTTAACTTTAGAAGGAATTAATATGAGAGAGAGAGAGAGAGAGAGAGAGAGATATATATATAGTATATATATATATATATGCATATATAACTGCAATGACCGCGCAGTATATAAATGAATAGAAACGACATAAGTGTTAAGGAACGTTTCTGCACACGAGGAGGAGAGATAACGAACAATGAAAAATGAGGCGAACCGCCCGGGAATCGAACCCAGGGCCTTCCAATTGCCGGTCGGACGCTCTACCATTATGCTACGGACCTCACTCAATCACAATCGAAATTCTCCCACATAGGGCAGAAAACCAATACCCTGAGAGGGCACCCTCGCAAATCGTGAATATGCGCATATAACTGCAATGACCGCGCAGTATATAAATGAATAGAAACGACATAAGTGTTAAGGAACGTTTCTGCACACGAGGAGGAGAGATAACGAACAATGAAAAATGAGGCGAACCGCCCGGAATCGAACCCAGGGCCTTCCAATTGCCGGTCGACGCTCTACCATTATGCTACGGACCTCACTCAATCACAAATCGAAATTCTCCCACATAGGCAGAAACCAATACCTGAGAGGGCACCCTCGCAAATCGTGAATATGCGCATATAACTGCAATGACCGCGCAGTATATAAATGAATAGAAACGACATAAGTGTTAAGGAACGTTTCTGCACACGAGAGGAGAGATAACGAACAATGAAAAATGAGGCGAACCGCCCGGGAATCGAACCCAGGGCTTCCAATTGCCGGTCGGACGCTCTACCATTATGCTACGGACCTCACTCAATCACAAATCGAAATTCTCCCACATAGGGCAGAAACCAATACCCTGAGAGGGCACCCTCGCAAATCGTGAATATGCGCATATAACTGCAATGACCGCGCAGTATATAAATGAATAGAAACGACATAAGTGTTAAGGAACGTTTCTGCGCGGTCATTGCAGTTATATGCGCATATTCACGATTTGCGAGGGTGCCCTCTCAGGGTATTGGTTTCTGCCCTATGTGGGAGAATTTCGATTTGTGATTGAGTGAGGTCCGTAGCATAATGGTAGAGCGTCCGACCGGCAATTGGAAGGCCCTGGGTTCGATTCCCGGGCGGTTCGCCTCATTTTTCATTGTTCGTTATCTCTCCTCCTCGTGTGCAGAAACGTTCTTAACACTTATGTCGTTTCTATTCATTTATATACTGCGCGGTCATTGCAGTTATATGCGCATATTCACGATTTGCGAGGTTGCCCTCTCAGGGTATTGGTTTCTGCCCTATGTGGGAGAATTTCGATTGTGATTGAGTGAGGTCCGTAGCATAATGGTAGAGCGTCCGACCGGCAATTGGAAGGCCCTGGTTCGATTCCGGGCGGTTCGCCTCATTTTTCATTGTTCGTTATCTCCCTCCTCGTGTGCAGAAAACGTTCCTTAACACTTATGTCGTTTCTATTCATATATATATATATATATATATATATATATATATATATATATATATATATATACAGGGTGTCCCGTAAGTCTGGACCCATAGGGATTTATAATATATTTTTTTATTATGTTATTATATTATTATTTACTATTATTTTTTTATATTTTTTATTATGATTTTATTTGTGGGGCCACTTGAAAGCCAAAGTGTACAAGGTCAAACTTCAGAACATTTTCCACTTTAAAGCACGCATTGTGGAGGCGTGTGTCAAGAAATTTCTGCGACTGTGATTCAGAAGTGCTGTCGCAGTGGAGATTGCGTCTTCAACTATGTGTGCGACACAACGGCGGCACTTTGAACAGATTATGTAATAAATTTTTGGACTATTTTGTAATTTTATTATTTTCCCTATGGGTCCAGACTTACGGGACACCCTGTATATATATATATATAAAAGGAGGAAAAGAAGTACCTCAAAAGGCCTTGAATGGCAACGGGTGCCAGGGAAAATTTTGTCTTTCACTATCCTAGCAGTAGTAGAAAACTGGAGAGAAAAGTAGAAGGCTCTCTCCCACCTCCGCTCCCCCCTGCCAGAGGCAGGTACGGAAAAAGGTTGAAGAAATACCTTGACCCTGGAAAAGTAGCCAAGGAAATTTTACAGGAAAGTGGAGAATATATAAATAGCTCTATTTTAGCTTGCTCACAGAGACACCGAGCAAGCGAACTCCGCAGAGTTTTCTGAGGTTTTAATCTTAAACTATGAGTGTGTTCAGTACTTGTAGCCTATTTTTAAAAAGATTACACTTGACTGGAAACAACCCTGAGGGAAGTGGTTCCAGATATTAACTATTTTATAGGAAAAGAAATTTCCGCAGACTGAGGTCCTAAATGTCTTTACACATTCAAATAGTGTGCAAGATTTCGTCTAACCTTTTCTTGAACTGATCCACAGAGGAACTGTTCACAACTTCCGAAGGTAACCTGTTCCATGTGTCACAGATCTTATATGTAAAGTAATTCCCACACACACTAGTCCTAAACCATTTCAAATCCAACTTCCAACCATTGTTGCGAGTTGGGTTATCGTTTAAACTAAACATACTTCTAAAATCGACATCGTTGAACCCGCGTAAGAGCTTGAAAACCTCGATCAGTTGACCGCGCAGCCTCCGTTTCAAGCGAAAACAAGTTCAGGGCGCGTAACCGTCGATTGTAGCCCATATGCCTAACGGAAGGGATTAACTTTGTGGCCCTCACCTGCACTCGCTCCAGCCTCTCAATATCTTTCCTGAGGGTGGGCGACCAGAACTGCACAGCATACTCCAGGTGCGGCCGAACAAGGGAATTGTACAGTGAGGCACAATCTCCTTGTTCCGAAACTGAAATTGCCTCCTGATATAACCCAATAGTTTCTGGGCTTTCTTTTCCACCTCTACACACTGTTTCGTAAACTTAAGATCGCTGCTAATTAACACCCCAAGTCCTTTTCTAAATCAGTCACCTCGATATTACTACCCAACATCGAGTAGTCCGACTTGGGATTGGCGTAGCCAATGTGCATCACTTTGCATTTACCGAAGTTAAACGGCATTTGCCATTTTTTGGACCTCTCCTATCCTATCCTAGAGAGAGAGAGTTACAAGGAGTTACAAGGAAAAGAAGTACCTCAAAAGGCCTTGCGGCCCATACCGAGGAGGTACCAATGGCAACGGGTGCCAGGGAAAATTTTGTCTTTCAACTATGCTAGCAGTAGTAGAAAACTGGATAGAAAAGTAGAAGGCTCTCTCCCCACCCTCCGCTCCCTCCCTGCCAGAGGCAGGTACGGAAAAAGGTTGAAGAAAATACCTTGACCCTGGAAAAGTAGCCAAGGAAATTTTACAGGAAAGTGGAGAATATATAAATAGCTCTATATTTAGCTTGCTCACAGAGACACCGAGCAAGCGAACTCCTGCAGAGTTTTCTGAGGTTTTAATCTTAAACTATGAGTGTGTTCTGTACTTTGTCTAGCCTATTTTTAAACAGATTTACACTTTGACTGGAAACATCCTCTGAGGGAAGTTGGTTCCAGATATCAACTATTTTACAGGAAAAGAAATTTCCGCAGACTGAGGTCCTAAATGTCTTTACACACTCAAATAGTGTGCAAGATTTCGTCTAACCTTTTCTTGAACTGATCCACAGAGGAACTGTTCACAACTTCCGAAGGTAACCTGTTCCATGTGTCACAGATCTTATACGTAACGTAATTCCCACACACACTAGTCCTAAACCGTTTCAAATCCAACTTCCAACCATTGTTGCGAGTTGGGTTATCATTTAAACTAAACATACTTCTAAAATCGACATCGTTGAACCCTCGTAAGAGCTTGAAAACCTCGATCAGTTGACCGCGCAGCCTCCGAGTTTCAAGCGAAAACAAGTTCAGGGCGCGTAACCGTCGATTGTAGCCCATATGCCTAACGGAAGGGATTAACTTTGTGGCCCTCGCCTGCACTCGCTCCAGCCTCTCAATATCTTTCCTGAGGGTGGGCGACCAGAACTGCACAGCATACTCCAGGTACGGCCGAACAAGGGAATTGTACAGTGAGAGCACAATCTCCTTGTTCCGAAACTGAAATTGCCTCCTGATATAACCCAATAGTTTCTGGGCTTTCTTTTCCACCTCTACACACTGTTTCGTAAACTTAAGGTCGCTGCTAATTAGCACACCCAAGTCCTTTTCTAAATCAGTCACCTCGATATTACTGCCCAACATCGAGTAGTCCGACTTGGGATTGGCGTAGCCAATGTGCATCACTTTGCATTTACCCAAGTTAAACGGCATTTGCCATTTTTCGGACCACTCTCCTATCCTACCTAGGTCCGCACGCAGTTCCTCGATCGCTTCGGGCGTCCCAACATTGGCCCCAAGCTTGGTGTCATCAGCGAATTTGGCGATCCGACTGACGATGCCACCGTCGATATCATTTATGTAAATGGTAAACAACAGTGGCCCCAAAACGGAACCCTGAGGAACCCCACTAGTGACCGAGGCCCAACCCGAACTAGCCCCTTTAATTACCACCCTCTGCCGCCTATTCCTCAGCCAGTTTTCAATCCACCTACCTATTTCCCCACCGATACCCAGCGCGCGCACTTTCGCCATTAGCCGGCGGTGAGGTACCTTATCAAAGGCTTTCTGAAAGTCGAGATAAAGTATATCAATCGCCCTACTCTTATCGTACTCACTCAACATGACGTGGAAAAACTCGAGCAAGTTGGTGAGACACGACCTATGCCGTCTAAACCCATGTTGGGAGTCCCCAAGCAGCTTGTAGGAATCCAAATGGTCAACGATTCTATCAGCTATTATCCTTTCTAATAATTTACCTACAACTGAAGTGAGACTAATAGGACGATAGTTCCCTGGACTTTCGTGATCCCCTTTCTTAAAGATAGGGGTCACGTTGGCCTCCCTCCAGTCACCAGGCACCTGGCCCATCACCAACGATTTGTTGAAGACTGTAGCCAGGTGGGGAGCCACCTGGTCGCGCACTTCTCGCAAAACACTGGGGAGAAACTGGTCTGGCCCAGGAGCCTTAAACGCGCTCAGTTTGTCTATTCTATGAGCAACGACTGTCGCGGTACATCTAACACTATCCAGGCCAGCACCTTCGTGCCTCACAGCTGGCTCGGGGATGACGCGGGTATCCTCCCTGGTGAACACTCCCGCAAAGTACTCATTAAGCACATTAGCGATGTCCGCGTCGGAGGTCCGCAGAACGCCGCTTCCGTCCTTTAAAGGACCTATCATGCTTCTAATGGCTTTCTACTATTAACATAACTGAAGAACTCCTTAGGGTTCCCTTGCAGAGGCTTGCCACCCGTAGTTCTTCGTTACGTTTCGCTAGCCTAACCTTCGCCTTCACTTCCCTACACAGGCGGACATACGCTTCAGTGTTCTCGTGGGAACGATTGGCCTTCGCCCTCCTATACGCTACTTTCCTATTTCGGATAGCCGAAGCGATGCCACGATTGAACCACTTAGGCTGCGTTGAAGCAGGGGTGACCGGTTTTGAGGGTATGGCAGCAGACTGCAGCACCATAAACTCATCCCGGAATGCACTCCACACTCCCTCAACATCGCCGCCACCTCTAACCCCATCTCTCCTACGCTATCCCTGAGGCTAACAAAGTTCGCCCGCCGGAGATCGAGCTTACTGCCTCTCGAGTTACTACGCTTCACCCGAGGGACGCACACACGGAACCTAATAAGACTGTGATCACTCCCGCCCAACGATTCGTCAACGGTGAGGCCAGTGACGAGGTTGTCTTCGGTCGTGAACACTAAGTCCAGAACGCTTTCGCCTCGTGTAGGCTCGTTGACCCACTGAGTGAGGAAGTTCTCATCAGCAAAGTCAACTAGCCTCCTCCCTTCAGCATCGGCAGTCCTGTTTTCCCACTTTATGCCGCGACAGTTGAAGTCTCCTAAAACTACACACACCCTATCCCCTAGCAGGCTACTGAGTTCGGTGTACAGGGCTGTATCCTCCTCGAGGAGGAGATGCGGAGGTCTGTACACCAAGATTAACCTATAGTTCGTCCCTCCCACGTTCAGATCGACGCCAAGCAGCTCCCGTTCCGACCGGAACTGGCAGTCAACCGGACTCAACGTGTCCCTCACGTATATTAGTACCCCACCCCCCTCCCCACGGGTGCGGTCTTTGCGAAACATTCTATACCCGGGAATTTCGAACTCCCCAACGTAGTCCCTACGATCAGTATGAATCCAGGACTCGGTGATAGCAACGATATCCTGGTATTCTGATGCTAAGAGCGCCCGTAGCTCGCGAAACTTGTTCCTAATTGACCTAGCATTAAAAAGCATTGCACGGAGGGAGCCTTCCCTATTCTGACCGCCCCCTAGCACGACCCGTTTCCCGAACAGCCAGGGCTGTCGGGAGTCGAAGAGCCCCTCACTATTGCTGTTGGAGGGGGACTACCTGCTGGGGGAGGGGGACTAACTGCTGGGGGAGGGGGACTAGCTGCTGGGGGAGGGGGACTAGCTGCTGGGGGAGGGGGACTAGCTGCTGGGGGAGGGGGACTAGCTGCTGGGGGAGGGGGACTAGCTGCTGGGGGAGGGGGACTAGCTGCTGGGGGAGGGGGACTAGCTGCTGGGGGAGGGGGACTGCTGCTGGGGGAGGGGGACTAACTGCTGCTGGGGGAGGGGGACTAACTGCTGGGGGAGGGGGACTAACTGCTGGGGGAGGGGGACTAACTGCTGGGGGAGGGGGACTAACTGCTGGGGGAGGGGGACTAACTGCTGGGGGAGGGGGCTAACTGCTGGGGGAGTAGGTTTAACCGTTTGGGGAGCAGGATCAATTGCTGGTTTGGGGGGTCTTAGTTTAAAAAGATTATACAAATTAATGTTCAGTAAATCACCATACTTCTTTTTCCCCTTCTGGTTAAAATGTATCCCGTCCGAACCAAAGTATTCCCCATTTCCGTGGAATGTAGGCCAAAAATCGACAAACTTTAGGCCTTTTTCATCACACATGCGTTTAACTCTTTTATTTATGCTAATGGCTTTACTTAGAGTATAGTCACTAGCACGCATTCGAGGGAGAATTCCTACGACCATACCCATGTCTGTCCTATCCCTAACCTTGTCAGTTAGGTTCTTAAATTCTTTAATAATGGGCTCTGTCTGCCCTCCTGTCCCTCCCATAAAAACGTCATTGCCACCAACATGGACAATGATAGGGCAACTCTTATTTTTGATATTAATTTTGCCTAATTCCCTATTAATTATCTGGCTTGTGGCACCCGGAAAACATCGGAGCTTTCTCTTGGTCGCCCGTCTTGCTCCGAAAAAGTCCCCTTGATTCCTTACCATAGAATCCCCAATTAAAAAGGATTCATCCTCCTCATCAGCAAGTAAGTGAAACTTATTTTTGATGGTAATGGGTTCCAAATCCTTATGTTTTGGTTTTGGTTTGGAGGGTCTTTTATTTTTGACCAATTTGAATTCTTGGTCCTCCGTTCCATTTTCCGGAATAGTCACCGTGTTTTCCAAGCGTGCCACGCTTTGCTCTAGATGCTTAATTTTACAATTTAAATCTGCTTGTTTGTTTTTAGTTTGATCTTGTCTACTGGGATGGATTTCCAGTGCTACGAGCCTAGCTTCAAGCTTTTTTACTAATTCCTTTAGCTCTTTCACTTCCTTTTCGTGGTTGTCTCTAAGTTTACAAAACAAACATATACTAAGGGATGTGATATCGCTGATACTACCTTCGGGGAAGTCAACGCACCAATGATTAACTTTACATTTAAAGCATTCTGCTTTCAATTTAGCTGGCCCTGTCATATTTTTATTTTTTTTTTTTTTTTTTTACGTTAATTTAAATAATACAATATGTTCCTTTTAATTAATACGATACGTTACTTTTAAATAATACAATATGCTACTTTAATTATATAACGAATGGTGAGACCGGAAACTGAGTTGAATACAGAATTGAATGGAAACCTGTGGGTTGCCGTTAGTACAATGCAGTCTGATATTAATTTAAATATAATAAATGCTATTTTAATTAGTATATTGGTTAGTGAGGGAGGATTG